>ML105927.1:9944-23377 GCA_003697995.1 Taxidea taxus jeffersonii | reverse complement strand
TAGTGCCAAAGGCAACTTTTAGTAGCTCTGGAGCTTTACTGGGTCCTGCTGCAGAAACTCTTTGTAGAGTATCGGGAATCTCTTTTCCTTGAGTGACCTAAACAGGAACATTTTAAATTTATTTCATTTTAGTTTAGTTTTAGAGAGGGAGGGGCGGCAGGGTCAGAGGGAGAGAGAGAATCTTAAACAGGCTCCATGCTCAGCGTAGAGCCGGACGTGGGGCCCCGTCTCACAACCCTGCGATCGTGACCTGAGCCCAGATCAAGAGTTGAACGCCTAACTGACTGAGCCACCCAGGCGCCCTTCAACAGAACGTTTGAACAGCTGAATAATAATAATGATGATGATAATTGCCAGTCTCTGGTGCCTGTCTCAGGCCCAGTGCTTTGTGCACGGCCATCTCCGATGGTTTCTCACAGTCAGGATGGCGGGTGGCATTGGGCTTCAGGGCGGAGTGACTTGTTCAGGGTAACCTACCTTGTGTGCAGAGGACGGTGAAGACTCCAGCCCGTGTTGTCTGACTCCTCAGCTAGTTGCCAGCAAACCTCAGGACCCCTCAGTCGGTCAGGGGAAGATCTCCCGCACCCCAGTAGTTACTGTGGGTTTCTGATGTAGAAGAGAGAACTGGGCCTGATCGCAGGGGGGCACTGAGAACGCAGTTTAAAAAATGGAGTTGAAGCTTAGGCTTATTTCTTTACCAATTTCTCTGTCTTCTTCCCTTCTTTAAATTCTCTGGGGCTGCTTCCCTCAGAAGAAGCTCAGTAAATTTTTCAGACCTTCCTTTTCTAAAAAGACTTGGGATTCTTACTGTCCTTCTTTGTTACCCGGAGGCTGAGTGGAAGTTCTGAGAAGCACTGTGCCCCTGGCTGAAACCTGCTGCTCCTCTTTCTGTGGCAGTTCTTGTGTAAAGAGAGGTTGACTGTGGCAATGACAGCAAATCGGACGTGGTTTCCGTGTCTTCTCGGTATAGATGCTTAATACCCTGCGTTTTGTGTGTACAAAGGCAGGTGGAAGGCTGATGGCCCCTGGAGAGAGTCCCGTCTCTAGGGCGAGTTTATGGCAACAAGACGTTTTATGCAGCAGGTTTTATTACTGGGTCCATATTACATAGCTTTGTGTTTTAACATGTTGGTTTTTTTCCCCCTAAATGCTTTATCTGAAAGGTCATAGGGATTAAAAAATAGTCTTGAGACCCCTTGAGCATAATAGAAACCCCCAGTGTGAGAGAGTAGTGCCAGCAGGCTCGTGTGCTACTTTCCAGATGCCGGGGCCAGCGCTGTGGTTTAGAGCAGCAGTAGCTCTCCCGATGTACTCTCAGTTTTTAATATAAAGGCCGGTCCAGGACACCTTCAGCCCTCCACTCCTCTTTTACTCCTCAGTGTTTCTTTTGAAAATGAAGCCTATAATCATACCAAACACATTCCAGATTGATGGCACATTTTGCTTGGGTTGATTCATAGTCTGTCCTTCAGATTGTGAGTTCATGTCCGAAGGGAAAAACACGGGGCCGACAATTGGATCACTGCTCCTGGGCTTCTGCTTCCTGGCCTTTCCTGACATTCACCCTCCTCTGACACATAGTTTTATTTTACACAGAAATGTGTACACAGACAGAGCTGACGGTAGTTCACCCATCCCCGCCACCATCCACCTTCTGCCTGCTCACCGATTACTTCTGCTGACAACAGCGGAAAGAGCCAGGCACGCGTAGGCTGCCGATAAACACACGTGCGTGTGCGTGTTCACGCACACACTTCGGAACCACCTTCTGTGTCTCTCCCCTCTGTCTGTCTTCACCCTCTCCTAGCCCGATGGAGTTCTGTGCAGATGCTTCTACACTTGGCAGTTTTGAATAAAATGGTGTTGCTTCACAGTGGCTTTTCTATGCTCAGTGCACCGTGTGTGTGTGTGTGTGTGTGTGTGTGTGTGTGTGTGAGAGAGAGAGAGAGAGAGAGAGAGATGAAATTGAAAATCTAGAATATGGGATGCACTCTGTCTATACAGAAGGAGCTCTTAGAGGGTGGCAGATGGTATTTAGGTATTTATAGGGTGATGGATGCCATTAGTGGCATTGGGACTCCCTTTCTGGCTCAAGCTTTTGGATTTCTCACCTTTGCACAGGCTTGAGGCATGTAATGCTGTGCTGTAATTATCAGTTAGATTTATGAGCCGTTCTTACTTTAAAGTAATTCTTCCAACTGAAATACGTATTTTTACACCTGTCTGTCTGTCTTATTTCATAGGAAATGAATTGAGGCTAGGTGATGTTGTTTTGGGTGATGGTATTAAAGAATTTGAGGCGACCCTTCTAGTTCTGCTCTTCACGTGTAAGGCCTGGAGACTGTCTAGATTTAACAGAGAGGTGTTCTCATTACCTCGGGCCACGAAGCTGAGAAGTAGGGAGATTAGTTTGCACCCAGGTCTCTGCTGTCACTAAGCATCCAGGTGTTGTAACCAAGTTAATATCCTCCCGAAACTGTCATTTCCATCCCTTGAACTCTTACCTTCTGCTTCCATTTTTAGGCTCTTCAAGCTATTCTCTATTCTTGGAATCTCTTGTGAATGTTTTCTCCCTGTCCAGCTTCTGCCTAGTGACACCCACAGGCTTTGACCTCCGGAGAAATGCTGGGGCTTGTAGGGGCTGCGCCGTCACGCAGGGAATGAGGAAGTTGAGGCCCGGAGAAGCGGAGGTGATCTGGGTCGCACAGCGTCAGAGTTTCCAGCCAGCGTTTGAGCATGGCGTGTTTATTGCTTCCCTTTCGATTCTTCCACGGTCCCCTTATTTCCTCTTCAAGTCTTCTTGGACTCATCAATCTTGAGAGATGGGGCAGACTCTAGAGCTAGGAAGTGGGCTCAAGTTCTGATGCTGCCACCCAGGAGCTTCATCACTGTGGGCACATGACTTAGTACTTCTTTGTGTTGGTCTCTGTGTCTGGTGAATGGTATAATAACGGTGTCTGTCGCATAGAGTCGCTATGAGGAGTACAGGAACGGCTACTTGGAAAGCACAGAGAGTAGAGCCAGCACATCGCGAGTTATGATGTGTGTGTGCGTTAGGTAAGGTAGGTGCCCTGCATCTGCGTTCTGAGGGCTGCAGAGCTGGGAGCAGGGTACCTGTCAGAAAGCTACTTCTTAGCGGCCACCTGCCCTGTGATGTCTTCCTGCTCCTACTCACCTGTGAAATGTCCTGCTTCTCTCCCACCAGTTGCACTCTGTGTTCTTCTAGAACCCACCCCACTCTGACTTCTTCGAAGTTCCGTGCAAATTGGTTGATTCCCCCTTACAGACTGAAGCGGAGGGCTGAGTCTCTCACACTTGTAATCCCAGTGCCCTGGGCTTGGTGCGTATCTAGCTGTTGGATGTTATAAAACAATTTTTTTTTAACCTTTAAAAAAAAAAAAGATTTTATATATTTGAGAGAGAGTAAGAGAGCACATGCATGAGCAGAGGGTCAGGGGTGCAGAGGGAGAGAGAGATGCGGGGCTCCATCCCAGGGCCCTGGGATCATAACTTGAGCCAAAGGCAGATGCTTAACTGACTGAGCCATCCAGGCACCCCATTGTAGAACAGTTTAAAAGAAACACTTTCTGCCAGAAGAATCTCCAAACCTACTACCTGAATCTGTTGACTTGTTTCTATTGACATTGTTGTTTTATACAATGAGGCTGGCTTCCCTTCAAAGGAAAATCAGAAGCTTTTTTTTCCTAATTTCATTTCTTTTTTTTTTTTTTTTAATTTTATTTATTTATTTGACAGAGAGAGAAGTATCATGAGTAGGCAGAGGGCGGAGGGGGGGGGTAAGCAGGCTCTCTGCTGAGCAGAGAGCCCGATGTGGGGCTCGATCCCAGGACTCTGAGATCATGACCTGAGCTGAAGGCAGAGGCTTAACCCACTGAGCCACCCAGGTGCCCCCCTAATTTCATTTCATATGTTAAATGTATAAGTTCAACACATGCATTGAAATACATATGTGGGTGTCAGGCATGTGCGGGGACAGACATGGACCAGGCAGGGGATGCTCCCTCTCCTACAGCCTTCATAGAAAGAATTCAAGTCGGAAGGCGGGACGTGTATGTGGTGGAGTGACGTGTTTATGTGGAAGCTGATCTCAGTGGTTAGTGGACCTGTTCTTGTTGCTCAGTTGCCTTACTGGCCTGCTGTTCCAGTATTAGGCTCCTTGCAGGCAGGGACAGAACTCTTGCATCATGATACACTAGGGCACGTCCTTGGGCATCAGACTTGAATTTAAATAATGGATTCTGCTTCTTATAATATCTTTGTGACCTTACTTCTTGAAGTCTCAGTTTTGTCATCTGCAACATGAGGACAGTACATACCTCATAAATCTCTTTTACAGAGAAAATGACATGCCAGGTCCCTGATACGTGGTAGTTACTTGGTCAGTAAATACTTGTAACCACCCTAAGGTTACACAACAGTGAGAGATTTCTTTTGTCACCAGGGTAAAGGGCTTAAAGAGGGCCCTGGAGAATCGTATGCGGAAAATCACTTTACTTATTATTCTCATTGTTCACACGGGAAAAACAAGGCAGCAGAAGGCTTAGTCTATTCTGTCCGTGTCTGAAGCCTCTCCTGGCCTGTAGCCACAGTATGGAAAGTGAGCTCCATGGCCCTATAGAGGGCTTCCTTGGCCTCACCCCACTGTGGACAAGCAGTCTCTGCACCTGGGGGGCTGCAGGGAAGGTGCTGGGGCCTGCGGTGAATCAGGCGGAGCACCAGGTGGCATCACTCACACAGCAGAAAGACTGGCTCCATTTCCCTTTCTGTATTTCTCACCAGAAAGATCTTTTGGAAGAAGGATGATGATGTTAGGGGCCTACTTCTAGCCAGTTGAGATCAGTGTTGGGAAGTTGAGGGACGACAGAGTGTTCCAATGACGATACTCTGCGTGTCGTACATACTTAACTCTGTGAGGCTAAAAACCCAGCAGAGCCTGATTCTCCAGGAAGGCCTTACCCGCAGAAACGGTGTAGATGTTCCTCGAGTGGAGCTCTCTGGGGCGGCGTGTATGTGGCAGCTCGCGAGCTCTGCCCGTCTGTACGGTGGGCATTGATCTCCAGCGTGCTTGCTCTCCCTGAACCCGGCTTCTGGCCGCAGCATTGCGTCATCCCTGTGTGAGCCAGGCGATGTTGTTGATGTCATCATATGACAGGAAAGAACATGTATCTGACAGCAGAATGCATTTTGTAGGCCTTGAATTGCTAATAATAGTGAAATAAAATCAGGTCTTTCCTCATTTGATCAGTTGCACCGTGGTGATAATAGGGCAGTGCTGGGGAATCTGCAAAAATCCTCCTACATTAACCAGTCTGTGTGGCTTTCTCCCTGTTGGGTTTCCAGATCTAGCTCAGTTCAGTCATATCAGACTTGCTAGGCCTGACAAGCTCCTTGAGCTTTCATTCTTTCCTCTGTTCAAGCTGAACAGCCATAATTCAGTATGTCCTCAGATCTCAGAGAATGTTCAGTGCCAGGCGTTAGCTATAGGGGATACATTTGGGGAACAGAGTTGTTTACTGGCAGTAAGGGAACTAATTCATAGTTGCAAGTAACAGTTCAGAAAAAGAGCTGAAAATAAGTGTAAAGAAGTTTGGATTGCTGTCAGAGCAGAGGAAGTAGTTTCTTTTAGGAAGGAGAACTTGTGTATTGTGCAAGAAGAGCAAAGAGGACCTACTAATGTCCTCCTCCCAGCGGGAGGACTCTGAGACTGTTCTCCTTCCAGTGGGAGGACTCTGGTGAGACTGTCCTCTCGGTGAGAGGACTCTGAGACTAGCGGGAGGACTTGGAGACTATCCTCCTCCCAAGTGGGAGGACTCTGGGACTGTCCTCCTTCCAGTGGGAGGACTCTGAGACTGTTCTCCTCCCAGCGGGAGGACTCAGATTGTCCTCCTCCCAGCAAGAGGACTCTGAGACTGTTCTTCCGGCAGGAGGACTCTAACACTGTTTTCTTTGCTCTCTGTGCTTTGTTTAGGTCACGACTGCTGTGAGACCGTGAAGGTGCTGCTCTGTGCTTCCAAGGAGGGCCTTCCCGTGTTTGTGGTGGCCGAAGAAGACTTCCAGTTCATCCAGGACGAGGCGTACGATGCAGCCCAGTTCCTTGCGACCAGTGCTGGGAATCAGCAGGCCCTGAACTTCACTCGTTTTCTTGACCGATCAGGACCCCCATCTGGGGATGTGAATTCCCTTGATGAGAAGGTCGCCCTGGCATTCAGACACCTGAAGCTGCCGGCGGAGTGGAACGTGTTGGGGACAGATCAGACTTTGCAGGGTAAGCACTTAATGACCCACAGAGAGACCGAATTTAGAATACTTTGGTTTCTCAATGGGGCTGCTTCTGTACGATCATTGTCCTCAAGCCTTTCACAGTGGCTGGGTAGATCTTGCAGTTACTGGAGTAGAGTGGCCTCGATGCCTTCTCTTCTTGGAGCTGTTAAACCTGTTCTTGCAGTAAAGTGCCCCAAGCAGGAGCGTGGTGTGGCTGTGGGTCTGCAGTTCTCATGTGTCCTCCCAAGCGCAGGAAGTGACCTGTCCTTCGTGAGGACAGTAGCAGAGTGATTTTTGTCACCCTTTTGGTATTTCATTATCAAAGAGCTTTCATTATTGTATTCTGAAGTTTTTGAGAGACTCCGTGGAATTGGAGGAACAAAAAGATGGGGGATTGAGGTGGGAGGGGAGCACCAGAGCTGTTGGGTTCTGTGAAACCCCACACTTCTTTAACCAGAGCAATTTCACTCTTTACTTATTTTATCTCTTGGCTTTCCACGTAAGAGTTCACTGAAGGAAGGGTTCCACTTTAAAAAAAAAAAAAGCACTGACATAGTAACCCTATGTTCCTGTTAGGGGTTTTCCTGCATAATCATTTGTGTAGCAGATGCGTATCTACTAGATGTCATGGTTTTATCACTGTATTTAAATGAAAGAGTATATGCTTGGGGTCCAATAAGTAACAGCCTCTTTCCCTCCTGAGTTCAAGTCAAATGGAAAGGTTTAGGAGTTACACAGATGGAGGTCAGAAGGTTTGCTTTGCTACTGAGGACAGCTCATTGGGCTGCTGATGCTGCATCTGCCGGAAGGGCTTGCGCCTCTTCCTGCTTTATCCCTGAAAGAGCTGGACAGTCACGGCCCTTCAGTGGCCACCCGGCTCTGATCATCATACTCCGTAGGGAGAGCAGGCCAGAAGTCACCCTCTCTGCCCAGGAGCAGATCCTGCGCAGGAACACCCAGAGGGGCCTGGGTCAGGGCCGTGCTCAGTGGCTGCTCTCACAGACTTCCTCCCATGGAAGAAGGCTACCGAGGTATTTGCCAGCTTTGGTCCTCTAAAATGCTGTGACTGGGGCAGCAGTGATGTCCCTCAGCATCAGGGTCTGGCTGCAGCAAGCTGCCTGCCTCAGTGAAATAAAAAGGGAAGTGAAGACTCTAAGGTCCCATCAAGGAAGGAAGCATTTATCCTTCTTTCTGCTTAATTTATACAGACCAAGGAACCCCTGCACTGCTAAGATCTAAGGATCAAAGTGTTTGCCATCATCGAGGGCGAGAGCACCTTTTCAGAAATCTCCCGTTGAGGCTTTATGCCGTGAGCCCCTCCTGTTTTGTATTGCTATGGCAGCAGGAACTCTGGTTGCTGTGTACACGTCCGTGGTCCGTGTCAAGACGGGGTCGCCTTCGTTATTTATGGGGCTTATGGTGTTTTTATGGTTTTGTTTTTGTCTTCTTCAAAGAAGGCACAGGAGTGGGATCATTTGTTCACGTTACCACGATTAAAAAGAACTGTTAGAGCACAGGTCTGAAACTTCGGGCCTGGCACTTGCCCTCTCTGGGCCTTAGCCTCCCTGCCTTTCATAGGGAACTGGCCAGCCTTGCCAGTTTTTTGTGGACTTGCCACGTGCTTCTTCGGTTTCTGTTGCACAAAATTGCTCAAGCGGTACTAGCAAAAGCTGAATCAAGTTTGAATAGTTAGGGAAGTGTGTTAAAGACCACAGTGAGGTACTGTTACCCACCTGTTAGGAAGGGTAAAATAAAAAATACCAGGGGCTAGCAAGGCCACAGAACAGTACCTCCTACGTTGCTAGTGGGAGTCAGAATGATACTGGCGCCCCAGAAGACAGTTCGGCAGTTTCTTACAAGGTTAAGCGTATGTTTACTATATGACCCGGCAGTTCCACATTTGGGTATTTATTCTAGAGAAATGAAAACTTCTATTTACTCGGAAAATCTTTGCACAGATATGCCTACACCAGCGTTATTTATGATCATTCAAAACTGCAGACAACCCAGATCTCGGTCATTGGGTGAATATGTAAACCAGTAATCATATGTCCATACAGGGGGACACTACTCATCATGACAAAGGGGGATATAACATTAAAAAATAATAAAAGGGACACATTGTTGGGGCTCCAAATGCAGCAGCCTGGATGCATTTTGCTGGCTAACGTCCATTTCCAGAGGTTAAGTAGTGTGTGATTCTACTTGTGTGGTGGTCTAAAAAGGGCAAAATTATGAGAACAGAAAACAGATGAGTAGTTGCCAGGGACTAGGAGTGGGGCTGAGGTCTGATTGCAGGGGGCTGTCATGAGGGAGCTTTTTGGATGTTGGAAGGGTTTATGTCTTGGTGGTGGTGGTTAGAACAATCTGTGCATTCGTTCAGACTCACAGGACTGTATGCCCCCACAAGTGAATTTCATTGTACATAAATTACAAATAATTAAAAGAACAACAAAAACTGGACAAGTTAGGTGTATATACATTGGAAGGTGAAACGCACGCGTGGAACTCGATAGACCTACCTTGAAATCCACAACTGGGATCAGGAACCCGATTCAGGTGCCAGATTTGCACTCTGCAGCTGAGTTGTTCCCTTCCTGGTGGGCTAGAGCCTGCGCCACCGGGTACCTGAAAGGCAGCGCGGCACCAGTCACTAGGTGCATGCTGCCGAGGGACGAATGTGAAGGAGCATTCTGCTCACATCAGTGAGTTGCCAGGGTTCTTACAGGAAGCAGGTACGAAGCAGGCTTGTCACCTGGGGTAAAGAGGCAGGTACACGGGGCGCCCTGTTACATAACGGGGCTACTTGCTGTTGACAGTTGTCCCAGCCTGATGTTTGCACAAAGGGGTCATACGAGAGTTGTGGTTAACCCTCCCGCTCTGTGTTTAGATGCAGTGCTTTTTAACTGTTTTCAGGTCAGTGACTCCTTTGAAAATAGCTTAGATTTCTCCTCAGGAAGAAGTGCGTCTGGCTGCCTACCCGGATAACACGGATGTGTTCTGTAGGGCTTCCTGGGCTTCCTGGTCTCCCTGCGCAGCAGGCATGAACGTGACGCTGAGAACTCATGGTTTAGAGGTGATACTGTCAGGTGGGCAGTAGGCTCCATTTGTCTGTAGCCTTGCTTCATTGCAAGAGTTTGTGCAAAGTACTTCACCTCTGGTTCCCTGTTTCTTTATCTGTCAAATGGAGGAAGACCTCCTGGGAGAGAGTGGACTGACTGGTGGATAAGTGTTTTGTTTTGAATATACCTTGACCACCATCCAGTAACCTGTTAGAGACAGGACATCGATGAGCCCTGTGAGGGACTTAACCTGTCCTGTAGAAGGTGGCCACAGGACAGCACGGGAAAAACAGTTCCTTGAGGCAGAATGAGGCCGTTTTGCTTTTACTGATCTCTAAAGTTACTCTTCGCTTTAAACCACGAACGGGAGGGAGGGAGGGAGGGAGTTTGTCCGTTTAGTCCTTCCATCCCCAGTTACATAAAGGAGCTTCTCTGCTGTACTTTCGGCCTTTAGTTCTGCTCTAAATATCAGCATCTGGGTGGAGGGTGAATGATGGGGCAGGGAGATCTTCCCTGTGAGCCACCAAGTCTCACTTCCTTGTCCCTGCTGCTCAGTCCCTCCGTGGCTAGCGAAGGTCGAAGGTTGAAGGTCGGGTGAATGGAAAGGATTTTCACCTGAAAGACCCTGTAGGGTAGCAGGGGCCTGCCCACTGCAGACTAGCTCTGAAGAAAGGGTGGAGGAGAAACAAGGGTGGGGGGAGATCTTCCTTTTTAGTCACGGTATTGTATGACTGAGTGAAAAGATCTTATCATCTTTTGGGGTGGGAATCCTCCCCGCAAGGGGAAATTTGGGTGGAGAGAAGGATTAGACAGGTTTAAAAAAGACTGCACCAGAAACAGCCAGGGCGTCTCAGTTCTGTGTATCTGACGTCGGTTACTAGACCTCAACCTAACTGTTTGGTGTTTTAGTTCCCACACCCCTTCCGTGGGACTTTTTCCTTAGCTACACTCCCTAATATTTGTATCCTTTTTCAGCTATCAAGTTGCTAAAAAATAAAATAATAAAATATAAAAAGACCACTGGGGATTTTTTTCTTGGCAGAGGGTTAATATCTGTTGATTTCCCGGACAAGCACTTCCTGGTCCTGGCAGGACTTCAGCTCCAAAGGTTTTGTTGCCTCTCAAACCTTGATTGTGTGGCAGGGCTACAGGTGTCCTTTTCTACAAGCCCATTGCTCACACCAGCCCACCGTTTTCCTTCCCTGTGGAGTGCAAGAATTCCTGCCTCGTGTGGGACTGCAGGTTTATCCAAGAGGCAGTTCAGAACCATAGAAAGAATGGTGATTTTGGAATCACATAGGTATGAATTAAGAGAGTACTGTGAGCAGGGCATTTAGGTGGACTGATGGGGAAGGAAAAACATATGTAGTCTTTGATTGCTATATTGTTCACAGAATTTAGAACATTTTGCTTCATCAGAAAATCTGACTTTGAAAAAGTACGCTGCAGCATACTCATCGTGCATGTCTGCTAGACATGCCAGCTTTCTCTGCAGGTCGGAGGGAATGGGTGTGGGAGGTGCTTCCAGTGTACAAGTGGATAGCAACTGAGACTTAAGGCATTTTCTGCTACCTTCTCTGTGGGTGGAAGCCGGGCCTCCATAGGGATTTTTCCAATTGAGCATGGTTAAATGGGAAAGCCCATGAACCAACCTATGGCCTGTGAAATAAATTACAGCCTAAAGGAAATGGAGAAGTATCAGGAGTATTCAGATGGAAGACTCCCAGGTATAATTTTCTTTAAGAAACCAAAGAAAAATTTAGAAGGGAGTTCCCATTTGTCCTTTAAGAGCTCAAAGAAGTCAGACCTATTATGAAATTAGAAAAGGAAGCAACCAGGAGAACAGTAAGTTTAGGGAGTATCTACTTAACATGCCGGAAGCCCCTCGGTCAGGGTTCAACCAGAGCATCAGAACAAGCAGGAGAAATGTGCGTTAGGACTTCTTGCAGGGCGTGGCTTACACAATTTCAGGGTCTGTTAAGCAGGTCCAAGATTCGCAGGGCAGGAGTAGTGGAGAAGATCGTGGGCAGGCTCAGACCCACTGAAATGAGCCAAAACTGTCATCCTCAGTGAGTCAGGAAGGGGAGATTCGGAGCAGGCTGGAGTTCCAAGAGCACAGGCTCAGACCATCCTCCAGGGGAAACCTCAGCCTTGCTTTTAAAGCCTTCCAGCTGATTTAGTTAGACCTACCCAGATTATCTGGGATAATCTTCCTTATTAAATCAACTGATTAGGGGCCTTAATTACATCTGCAGAAAAGTCATCACAGTGAGGGCAAAGATGGAAAGGGAGTTGCTTGAAATGATGCAGGGACATCCAGAATCCCATGACATAATTAAATTCAAGCTGGGACAAAGGAGTCAGTTGACATCACAGGAAATGCAGTTAGTGATCTGAAGGACAAAGTTGAGTAACTCACAGAATACAGAGGGAAAAGACAAAGGATCATGAGAGGAAGAAATACAGAATATAGAGACCAGAGAACAGAAATTGGTCCTAAATTGTAGGGGTGCTGGAGTTTAAACTGAGACAAAAGGAATAAAAACAGTAACAAAGATAAGTTGGGTAAACATTTTTATTTATTGGAGGAAAACATGAAAAGGTGCTTTGTAAACCACATGAGCTCGCTTGCCTGATCGCTTTTTACAAAAAGAGGGTGGAGTTAATGGAGGGGGTATGGTCTCTAGACTTGACAGAAGAATTTTCAAATCTTGATGATTCTTGTTGTGGGTAAGTTATTAACCTGTCTTTGCCTCAGCCCGAGGATGGTGAGACCTCATAGGGTTATTGTGAGTGAGAAAAGCATTAATACAAAATACATAGCCCAGAGCAAGACATCTCGCGGGTGCTGAGCACGCATCCCACTTCTGGTCGTCTGTTAATTGCATAAAGGGGTCAACCTACAAGCGCATATGGCAGCTTCTGCCCAGGACCTTAGAATCAGATCTGGGGAGGACGCAGGTGCTGGAATCAAGGTGCCAGCTTCGAGCAGGTGCATGGCTTTGCTGTTGGGACTCGTAAATGCGGAGCTGACTCGGCAAATCAGGGGTCGGAAGTGGTGAGGCTGTAGAGAAAACTGCCTTGAGGGGGTGTGGAGGTGTCACGTCGCGAGGCAGGAATTGTCCAGTCTCTAAAAAGTCACGTAGTTCCTGGTCAGAGCCTTATCAGCTCTTTGGTTTTGATAAGGACGTCAGAGTGCTTGTGAACAACTGCAAGGCACAAGTCAGGTGGTGATATTTGATCTCCTGTAAAGGTTCTTTCTGCCCTTTTGTCTGGCCCTGCCACCTGCTCTGAGGTCTTGATTATTATGGTTTGTACCTGCACATGCAGGGTTTCTTCTGGGGTGTTGATCTCTTCCCGGCCACGTGTCTCCGCTGAACACCCTCTAAATTCTTGAATTAGTCAGTGTGCGTAGTTCTGTAGGAAAAATGTAAAATACGAAAGATGGCTCTTGCATCCTAAATTCTACCCTGGCGATAGGGAGACTAGACTCGAAGACACGTGACACTGGAAGGCCGTTCGCTGTAAAATTACAGGTTCAAAGCTGGGTTCGTTTTTGACTGCTAGTCACATGAGCAGCACAGAGGGCTTGAGTCTAAGGAGAAAACAGTGGGGTCCAAGAAGTCTGGGAATGTCCAGGGAAGAAGTTGAGGCGGGTCGTAGCCACGGGGAAGCAGAGGAGGCAGGCACAGCTCCTGGGCGCCATTCCCATTGCAGGGTCTGAGTGGCGTCCCCTGTGGGGCCCGGTACCACAGCCTTGCCATGGCTGTCGTCCCAGGTTGGGCACAGGGGATGGCCTGAGGAAGAGAGAGCTTATTGGTGAACCTGGAACGGAATTTGAAGGCTGAAAGGAGAGAGCCGGGAAACGGAGGGAACCTGGCTTTGAGTGCGGATCTTGTAGCCGGTCTTTATCCCCGCACTCCTCCTGCCTCCATCCTGGGTGTGCGGTGAAGGTGCCCCACCTAGGGATGCAGAAATGAAGCTCAGAGAGGTAAGGATGGATCAGGCCCAGGCTCAGATGGCAAATGGCCTCTTCCGAACCCGGATTTGTCGGACTCCCGAGCCCTTTCTCATCCCACCACTTCCAGC
>RCUC01146958.1:0-27129 GCA_003697995.1 Taxidea taxus jeffersonii | reverse complement strand
GATTCAGTTTTAAAGCATTTTACCTCCAGGAGAACTTCTTTTAAAATTGGACTCAATACTCTCAAACACTGTTGCTACTTTTTTAAGCAAGTTTATGTGATATATTCTTTTTTTTTTTTTTAAAGATTTTGTTTATTCATTTGACAGAGATCACAAGCAGGCAGAGAGGCAGGAAGGGAAGCAGGCTCCCCCTGAGCAGAGAGCCTGATGTGGGGCTCGATCCCAGGACCCTGAGATCATGACCTGAGCTGAAGGCAGAGGCTTTAACCCACTGAGCCACCCAGGTGCCCCAGTTTATGTAATATATTCTAAGTCTTTGTTGTCATTACAATAGTCTTCACAGCATTTTCACCAGTAGATTCCATTTAAGAGACAGCTTTTTTTTGCTTATCCATAAGAAACACCTCCTCATCTGTTAAAGTTTTATCATGAGATTGTAGCAATCCAGTCACATCTTCAGGGACCACTTTGGATTCTAGTTGTCTTGCTACTTCTGCCACATTTACACTTACTTCCTCCACTGAAGTCTTGAAAACCTTAAAGGCATCCATGAGGGTCGGCATCAAGTTCTTCTAAACTCCTGTTAATACTAATGTTTTGACCTCTTCCCATGAATCATTAATGTCCTTAATAACATCTAGAATGGTAAATCCTTTTTAGAAAGTTTTCAATTGACTTTGCCCAGATCTATCAGAGGAATCACTGTGATAGCTATAGCCTTAGAAAATGTGTTTCTTAAGTAATAAGACTTGAAAGTTGAAACTACTCTTTCATCCATGGGCTGAAGAAAAGATGTGTTAGTAGGTATGAAAACAACATCAGTCTCATTGTATATCTCCCTTAGAGCTCTTGGGTGACCAGGTAATTGTCAATGGTCAGTCATGTTTTTAAAGGCATCTTTTCTCTGAGCAGTAGGTCTTAGTAGTGGGCTTCAAATATTCAGTAGACTATGTTTTAAACAGATGTGCTGCCATCCAGACCTTCTTGTTTCATTTATACAGTATAGGCAGAGTAGGCTTAACATAATTCTTGAGGATCTTACTATTTTTGAAATGGTAAATGAGTGCGGGCTTACTTAAATTCTCCAGCTTCATTAGCCCTTAACAAGAGAGTCAGCCTGCCTTTGAAGCTTTAAAGTAAGGCATTGACTTCTGTCTAGCTCTTAAAAGTCCTAGATGGCATCATCTTCCAATAGAAGGCTTTTTCATCTTCATTGAAAATCTGTTGCCACCTTCGTTAATTATCTTAGCTAGATCTACTGGGTAACCTGGTGAAGCTTCCACATCAATACTTGCTGCTTCATCTTGCACTTTTATGTTATGTCCATGGCTTTTTTCCTTAAACCTCATGAACCAGGTTCTGCTTGCTTCAAACTTTAAATCTGCAGCTTCCTCACTTCTTTCAGGCTTCATAAAATTGAAGAGAATTATGTCCTTGCTCTGGATTAGGCTTTGGCCTAAGAGAATGTTATGGCTATTCAAACTTTTGCCACATCACCAATAAGACTGTTTTGCTTTCTTACCATGTATGTGTTCACTGGAGCAGCACTTTTAATTTCCTTCAGGAACTTTTTCTTTGCATTTACAACTTGACTCTTTCATGCAGAAGGCTTTCAACCTGCCTCCTTCACTAAGCTTAATCATTTCTAGCTTTTGATTTCAAGTGATAGATGTGTGACTCTAACTTTCTTTTGAACACATAGAGGCCATTCTAGGGTTATTAGCTGTCCTAATTTCTATATTGGTGTGTCTCAGGCAATAAGGAGGTCTGAGGAAGGAGGGAACAGCTGCATGATAAAACAGTCAGAACACACATTTATCAGGTTCACCTGCTTATATGGGCACTGTTCATGGCACCTCAAAACAATTACAGTAGTTAATAACATCAAAGATAACTGATTACAGGTTACCATAACAAATATAATAATAATGAAAGAGTTTGAAATACTGTGAGAATTACTGAAATGTGACACAGACACAGAAGTGGGCAAATGCTGTTGGAGAAATGACATTGATAGAGTAGATTCACACAGGGTTACCACAGACTTTCAATTTGTTAAAAAAAAAAAAAAGCAGTATCTGTGAAGTGTTAAAAAAGGGCAAAAAGCAATAAAACCAGGTATGTCTGGAAGAGTGACGGAATACTCCTGTTAAAAGCTTAAGGGCTCTTGCCTGAACCTTATCTTGTGCTCAAGTTTTTAAAAAATATTTTTTATTTAAATTCAACTAATTAATATATAATGTATCATTGGTTTCAGAGGTATAGGCCCATGATTCATCAGTCTTATATAATACCCAGTGCTCATTACCTCGAGCGCTCTCCTTCATGTCCATCACCCAGTTCAAAATTTTATCAGCTGTGAAGATACTGAGTGAAGCTATATCAAACTTGCAAGTCAAGTTGAGAGAGATAAAATGGTGATATGCTAAGTGACAGATTTGGGATACAAAAGGAGCAGTGGGAGACATTAAAATAAATGCATCAGGGCAGGGTTAAATGTAAGTTACTGTGCTTGAAGCCAATAAACCACAAAACAAGTACTACATAAGGAAGAGCTGACTCAGGAACAAGCCATGTGAAAAAGTCTTAGGGATTTTAGTAGAGCCTACCCCACTGTGGTGTGGTTCCCATAAACATAAACCTGATTTTAGATGGGTGGCATTAATAGGTTTTATCTGAATTTAGCACAACAATAGTCTCACTTTGTTTAGGGTATAATTCTGAATTCTTTTCCCAATTAATATTTTCAGCCTGATAATCATTTTCCATGCTGTAATGCCATAGGTATGAATTTCTAATTTTTTTCTAATCCATTTTGCTTTTAAAATTCAGTTAAAACTCTGATCTCAAATTTTATCTAGCTTGTATGTTCTCCCCTCTCCCCTGTGTCGCCTTAAATGAGGCAGTGATAGCTGGGGGTGAAGAGGAAGCTGGTCATGGGCTGACTCCCCTTTCTTTTTAAGGTATAACTGCTTCAATATGTCAGATCAGAGAAAAGAGGGCAAAAAGTACTAACAGTATCTTTATTCAACAGTTGCTGCTCTTTTTTCCTTACTTTGCTAACTTCTGTGTGCTCTCTCATGGGACTCATGTGTGAAATCTTTAGAAAACTCCACTGTAGAATTCCCTGATATGGGAGATCCACTCTGAATACAAGGGAGCCTTCATTAGAGAAAATTCTTAGCTGTACACCCAATAGTCCCTTGTTTGGGGGAATCTCTTCACTTAGTATTTAGTGTCTGTAGCCCAGCTTTATTTTATGTATTCACCTAACTCATGGGAAATTTACCTATAACTGTTAAATCTTTAGGCTGTTCTACTTCAGCACCTTGCCTGGGGTGATGGAACCCTTGCATAAAATGCAGAGAATAGAAATCTGTGCATGAATAATTAGAACAGAGGTTCTCAAGTTTTCCCTGTTACCTTTATATTAATGCAGATTCCTAAATTTTTCCTGTACTGTTTTTGGATTCTATTCAGCAGATCTGGTATAAAGCCTGAGAATATTTTATCATTTGTTTATTTTTTAAAAACACTTCAGGTAGCCAGTAGGGTTGGGAAACACTGGATAAGACTACCATACTTATAATGCTAAAATTATGTATATTAGTTACTTTCTTTTAAAACCCTGTAATAATTGATATATTCAACATTTAAAATCAATCATAAAAAAAGTTTAGGCAGTAAAGAATTGGCATTGTAAAAAAATAATTTTATATAAAATATATACCAGCTTATATATATGTGATAATATGTTCCCTCAAAACCTCAAAAATAGATTTGCTTTGTTGATGTGGTTTCCTTTTGCTAGTGAAGGAAACTAGTCCAATAAAATAAAGGGTTAAGACCCCTTAGAGGGAAAAAAGAAAATAATATTATCCTTAGAAACGTCTTTGAAAATACCTCCCAAGGCAAACTGTTGGCAGACCAGCCAATTGCAGATTGTATACATCTGTGTGAGTGAAAATCAGCTCAAGGGTGTCAAGTGCTCTTTTGAGTCTCACTAGAGTCCCTTTATACTTATTTTCCAAACCAAGTAGTAGTTGCCATTTTTACCAGCCCACACAGTCTTATTATTTTCCCATCTTTGCTTTATAAATAGCTGGCTCTCACAGCACTTAATTTCTTGTTGGAAAATAATCAAATAATATTGCATTTCTTACATTTGGGACCTCATGGCCAGGTAAACATACGTGGAATGACCAATGTACAGATGTATTTCAATAAGGCTTCTCTGAGGAATAACACAATTGATTTTAATTTTTAGTAAAATGATTGGTTTTAAAGGAGGTTTACTTTACTAGATCCCTACCAAATTATACACAGACTAGTAGAGAAATGATACATTCCTAATTAATCCAGTGTGACGACTAGCATGTAAAAAAATTTTACATGAATGGAAGAGAAATTTAAAAATGAGAAATTCCTAAAATAAATACAATTATTTAAATAAAATAAAAGTTGTAGTAAAATTATGTGAGATAATTCAAATGAAAACCAGTATAAATACATTTAAATATTTTATTAAAACACTTAAACTAATACCAAGAAGATTTTCAAAATTTAAGTGATAGACTTTCAGTCTCATTATTCAGTCTCATTCATTGCCAACATTCTGGAGCTTCAGCTACCATTTCTTTATTTTATGATATTTATTTGCAAGGATTATTTCAGTCATACTGGTCATGTAATATATGATCTCCCTGCATCAACTGACATTTTATTATATAAACATTTTCCACATTATTACCTATTACTCATAAACAGAATTATAATTATTGTGTAGCATTTTATTAGATAATATAGTTTTTCCTACAATTATATATTATATATAGCTTGCTTTCAGGTTTTACTATTATATATAGAACTATTTAAGAGATCTGTGTCCCTAGGGTATAATCATATTTTGGACTATTTCCTTAGGGTAGATAATCAGAAGTGGGATTATTATGATTATAGAGGCTAGACAATTTTAAGTTTTTTGTTTCATAATGCAAAATTGCTTTACATAACTCTCAGTGTAGGCGAACATCCAATTCACAGAAAAACAAACATCTGATTCACAAACTTGTTAGTGTTTGGTGCTTATATATTTTTTTATAATATTGTGAAATTTTTTATAATATTGTGAAAAATTACCTTTCATTGTTTTTCAGATTTATGTAAAATACAAATTATTGGGTTAATGGAGATTAGTGGAGCTAAAAAATTTTTCCATATGTGGGAAATCCATGTGTATTTCTTTTGCCCAAAATTTCTTTGGATGCAGTTTTCCTTTTTTATATTAGGAAAATATAGTATTTTTCTGATCATTATTTAGGCCCTTTATAAAAAGCTTATCTGTCATAACTGCAAAAATAGTATTTCTATTTAGCTTTATTGTTACTGATGTATTATATTCAATATTTTACTTGTTATATGATCTAATCTATCTTTTCTTGCTGGTGTGTATAATTTAAGCCAAATTTGTTTTTATTACAAAACAGTCAGAAATCTATAGATGTTTTTTAACTCCTTCCTACCATTACATTTAATTTTATAAGTCACAATTTTCAGAGTACCACAAGTTAGTGGGAATAATTTAGTCAGTGAGAAAAGCCGCTTTCTTGTGGGGAAGTATCTTCATCAAAGCATCTGGATCAAAGCTGACTTTGAGTCTCAGAGAAAGCAATTAGATTAAAAGAAAATTAGGATCTTGGCTAACGGTAAGAGCTTGTAAAACATAATTCACCTTGATTGAGAGTTTTTAATCACCATCATTGGGTCTCAAATATGTCACATATGAAAAATAATTTCAGCTTTTTTTTCAACTTTGCTAAGTTTGGTCACTCTTCCTTAGAAGCAAAAGTTAAGTTCCTCTCATACTGGAAGATAAAGTAGTTTCAGAATCATTAAACACACACACAAACACACATACACACACTAGACTTCATCAATGATAATGTCATATTCAAATAATATCCTGTTCTTTGATCTTCTAAGGTGCCTATCTTGGTGCCTCACATGTAGTCGGAGCAGAATATATAATTGTAGAAATAATGGGTGGATTTCCTGCAACAGAATGTAAGAAGTCATTAAACATGTCCTCATAATATCTGTAGGACGCTCAGATGGCTTGCTTAGAAGTTGAAAAAGAAGTAAGAAAGAAAATGATAGGACCTTGAAAGAACAGACGAACACAACTCAATAAGTAGTGAAAATCAATGAAAGCAAAAATGGTCCATTTTCACCTCATTCTTTTTCAGGGACCGACCAGTTTTCCTTCATTGATTTTCAGTGCTCTTGAGTTGTGTTCCCCTGTTCTTTGGTTATAGGGTTCTATTTTTTCAGCTTCACTTTTGTTTTGCTTTAAACTATTATTGCTTTGAAGTAGGCTTTGATGGCAGAGTTTTAGCTCAATGAAACCATTTTTGCTTACTTGATCTTTTTTGCTCTAGATAGTAGTACCATTATTTTTTAATACTATCTTAATGGTACTTTTCTGAAGAATCTTCCATAAACATTTTTCATTATTTTGATCTGTCAATCATGTTTTATGTGTGAAAAATATTTTTATGAAATTGGAAGTGAGAAAATGAAATATTTATAAACATTTAAATTGATTTAATTGATTAGTGTGACCATTCAAATGAGGTTTCTGATCTGTTTATGTTCAGTCCGTACATAAAGAAATATCTAACAAGGATATATTCAGGACCCATACATCTAATTTTGTGATTGTCAGGTAATATAATTTATATATGTTCAGGTCAAGGCATTCTGGAGTTGTAAGTCCTGGCTTGTGAGAGTTAGAGAGATGGCCTTGATTTGGGGAGTGACCTTACTGTGGAGCTGACAGTGAAAGAAGGGACAGTGGTCCAGATGATAGTACCCACGAGGAATTAGACAATAAGTACTTGAATCAGACTGATGGACTCCAAGTGTATCATGAAAATAGGTTTTTATAAGCACTGGTATTATTATACCATTAAAATTTATCTAGATTAATTCTGGATTTAGGAAGGATTCATCTAGAAGTTTGAAGGTTGGGAAAATCTCAGGCCAGTATTTTGAAAGATAAAACTCAGTGAAACAAATGATTTGGCCATCAGGCATTTACAACTTTTTAGAGAATATAAATCATTTAAGTATGCAGGCATATACATGCAACAGAGTTGCAGTAAGGTGCAGTAACTTCCCAGTATTTTTATGGATGTACATAGAGTAGAAATAATAAATTATGTCAAAATAAATAATTAGATAAATGTACATTAAAAGTGAGGCAAGGGGCGCCTGGGTGGCTCAGTGGGTTAAGCCTCAGCCTTTGGCTCAGGTCATGATCTCAAGGTCCTGCGATCAAGTCCTGCTTTGGGCTCTCTGCTCAGCAGCCAGCCTGCTCCCCCTGCTCCCACGCTCCTCCGCTCTCTGCCTGACTCTCTGCCTACTTGTGATCTCTCTCTCTGTCAAATAAATAAATAAAATCTTTAAAAAATAATAAATAAATAAATAAATAAATATATTTTTTAAAGTGAGGCAAATACTGTGTTACAAAGAAAGAAAATCCATTTCAGTAAATATATGGCTGAATGCTTCATATAAGAGTTCAACTTTGATCTCAGGCTTACAAGATGACTCTTACTGAGAATTTAGAACATCCCAGACTGAGAGTTAATTCATGGAAACTAAGGTATAGAAGAGTATATTCACAGAATAATTGTACTTGGCCCAAATATGAGAATAGCCCAAGTATTTATTTTAAAGTGAACCTGGAAAATTAGGCTTTGGTGTAGGGTCTAGAAGATGAGTTGGTAGTATTTAGACTTTATTATAACCAGAGGTGAAGCACCAGAATTAGGCTACCTCATATTCTGCTTTCTTAGTTAAAAACACATGTTGTTCTATAAACGTGAGGCTTTTGCTAGTCATGATTGAATTTCTCTGTATTCATTCATTCATTCATTCATTCATCATTCAATTCATTATTCATTTTTTTTTTAAGATTTTATTTATTTATTTGACAGCGAGAGAGATCACAAGTAGGCAGAGAAGCAGGCAGAGAGAGGGGAGAAGCAGGCTCCCTGCTGAGCAGAGAGCCCAATGAGGGGCTTGATCGCAGGACCCTGAGATCATTACCTGAGCTGAAGGCAGAGGCTTAACCCACTGAGCCACCCAGGTGCCCCAATTCATTATTCATTCCTAACTGTCATAATCCTTAAGAACACAATAGTACTTCTACTTTGAGGACTTAACAAAAAAAACAAAACAAAACAAAAAACAAAACCCAATAAAACACACAAACAAACAACAACAACAACAACAACAACAAAATGAAACAGCAGTACAAAGACAGATATAATTTTCTTTCATGGAATTTATAATAGTACAAAACTACTTTTATATTCTTGGCTACCAAACATAGATACCCTAGAAGTGAAAGTTTTAATAGAAATAATAATGCTTATGCTGTATAATTGTCTTTTATAGCATGTCTGAAAATTCTTTTACTATACCAACATTGCCTTGTTGCAATGCTTTGGTTAGAAAATTTACCTATTGTTAATCTACATATTGCTAATCCAAACTTAAATGAAGTGTTCTGTGTCATTTTAAGCATAAAGAATAGTACACATAACCAATGTGTAAGAAAATCATATATATGGAAGTACTTATTCCTATCATGTTTTGTCACTTGTCCCCTCCTATTCTTATGATTGCATATACACACACACACACACACAGACACACACACCCTCACATGTGCACATGTGTGCATATACACATATATATATCTGATCACTTATTTATCTTTTTCCTCTTACTTATGAATATGTGGTATATGTGATTATGTGTATGCATCTATACATTAGATCTTGTCCTCTGAAAAACAAATGCCATTGAAGAATTAGTTATGCAGAGATGTATTACGCAAATAGAGTCCAAAGAAGGCACGAGAGTCACAGATAATGGTGTAGATCTGATCCCTGGGCAGAAATAAGGGAAGGGAGAAGAGATAGAAAGAAAAAGGGCTGGATTGGCAGAATTTTAGATACAGCAGAGGTCTTAGAAAATTTGTGGGAGAGATGTATGTTCATGGACACCACAAAATATATACTTGGATGCATACATATATATATATATTTATATTGTATAAATATTTGTATATTACATATAAATATATACTTATATATATTTAAAAGCATTTCTTTTCCCTAATGAATTATTAATTAATATCTAAAATATCTTCATTTTTAGTTCCTATCATAGACATCACATTATCAGGATACCCAATTTTTAGGATTTTTTTCACTTAGTATTAAAATGCCCATGCATAATTATCTCCTATATCAGAAGATATAAAGACACAAATAATTTGCCCATTCGGTGTATTGTTGGAGATCATTACCTAGTCTTTGTGAATGATTTTTAATATCCAGAAAAGAAAAGCTACAGGTTATCTTTTAATTTTCTTCTTAAAGATTTGGTCTTCATTTATAAGTAGAAAATATTTAAGCTATGTGTGGGATTCTTTTTTTAATACTCCATAACTTTGGAAACCTAAATTATACTACTCTGTCAAAAATCAAGACTGCTGACTGTTTCCTAATGAAATTAAAAGAATGATTAAAGATAATATTATAAAACTGAATATAATTGTAGATACATATGCACTAAACCATGGGATGCACACTTTGGCCATAGCCAAAACATAATTAGATTTCTCAGAAATACCTCCTAGTGTTTAAGAGAAATAACACTATATCACAGTGCTACAAAAGTGTGTATAAATGCTGTGACCTTTTTCGAGAAATATGATTGATAACAAATTACATGCTGTTTGCTCTGGTAGTATTAATGAAACTTGAATGCCTTTAGACAAGTCATAGAAAATGTTTTTTCATACTTTAAACAATAACAAACAGTAATATTTGTATCTTTTTTCCATTTGGTGTCACTGGGTTTCCTAATTCTGTTATTCATGTAGTACAGAGGGAGGAATATAAAGAAGAATGCATAGGTTGGTGGGAGTGGGTATTAAGCACAATAATAAATTTGACCAATACCTTATAGGTCTTTTGATATAAATTTTTTCAAACTTTTTAATAACCTATCTATTGAGTATCCATATATATCAGTTTTTTGGTAAAATGAAACATACACATAACTAAAAATCCATTATTTTTATCTCTGAGAAATGTTATGAGAATCTTATATACACATGAATGCTGTAGTTTCATGTACCATGAGGAACATTCACATTAAATCTTCACTTCTACAATGTCTCTGAATTACTTTTCAATTATTCACATTTTTTTCTGTTACCCAACAACTCACAAAAAGCAGAACTATAGTATTAAAAAATAAATCCTTTCTAAACTGTTGACTTCTAAATGTCATCTAATTTATATGTTTCTCATATGGTTGAGATTCTGTTGTGCTTCTAGCCATCAATATTTTACAGCTTCATGATTGAGGAATGAAAATTAGTGCTACTTTTTATAGTACTACATTAAATCTCAATTAATTAAAACAATTTTAAGGGAAATTATTCTCAGTTATAGTGGAACAACTAGAAAAAG
Source organism: Taxidea taxus jeffersonii (assembly GCA_003697995.1). Classification (NCBI taxonomy): domain Eukaryota; kingdom Metazoa; phylum Chordata; class Mammalia; order Carnivora; family Mustelidae; genus Taxidea; species Taxidea taxus. Next base: position 16,573 of record RCUC01146958.1, on the reverse strand, counting down.
CCTAATAGAGCTCATCACTTTGAAGGGCACTGGAATTTTGTGTAAGAAAAAATAATACTTCTAACTTTTAATAATTTGGAGTAATAATTTAATGCATTTATCCAATAAGGATTCACTGAGTTTTACAGGCAAGATACTTCTTACCTAATAGGTGCTAGGTGAAAAATAGACACGTTGCCCTGCTTTTGCAAAACATGTATTCCAGTATTCTTATATTCATTAAAAACTTATTTTCTAATATTCTTATATCCCTCAAACAGTCCACTGTAGAATTGATAATTTAATTGCTTCTGGGAAGAATGCAGGGAGGAAAAGTACCAGGTGCTAGGCGTGGAGTTGGGTGTCTTGAAGGAGTGATGTGGAAGAGAAATCTAGAGAATGAGGAGGTAGCATCAAGGAATACAGTGGAGGAAGAATGTTCCAGTCAGAAGGAATAGAATATGGGAACATCCTGAAGTGTGGAGGAACACATGCTTCAGGAAATAAGAGACCATTGTGACTGGGGCTCTGAAAGCAAGCACTAATGACCTGGGAAGTGAGACTAGAGAAAATGGTAGGAGGTCTCGAAATGTGTCCTCACAGAGCCCATAAAAGAAAACTTACGGTACATTATTTTATATGTGGGGAGCTTATTAAACTTAGGTCATTGTTTGATACTAGATGTGATAGTAAATTATATAATCTTAATATACGTGTGATATTCTTGATTAAATCACAGAGACTGTTCTTTTTAGCAAAAGACAAATTGCTGCCACATTATGCATTTTAAGAAATTCTTAATGAGCAGTTTTATAAAGATCATATCATTTGTATAGGTCATTTATTTATTTGGAAATAAGTTGGCATCATTTGGTGGATGACACATCAGAAATTTAGAACTTTCTCCCATCTTTCCAGGTTCCTAAAGTATATTACAATGAAAAGTTTTCTTTGTAAATTGTTGAAGGTGTTTCTCAATGGAAGCAATACAATGAACTTTTTGGCAGCTCTCTTAGAAAAAATCCGTCTAGCATTTTTGGAAATGAGTAGGGAAAGATTATAAATAATCTAAAATAGACTCACATTAGAGAGTTACATAAAATATTACACAGTGTGAATTGGGAATTACATTTTTTTCCATAATACCTTTAGGAAAGGTATTGTGGCTCTATAGGAATGGGAAATCACACCTCCATGAGAAATTTGGCATTAACATCCAATTCTACAAGGAAAAATTCTTTGTTTTTTTTTAAAGTTTTTCTTTATTTATTTGACAAAGAGAGTGAGAGAGAGGAAACACAAGCAGGGGGAGTGGAAAAGGGAGAAGCAGGTCCCTGCTGAGCTGGGAGCCAGATGCCAGGCTAAATCCCAGGACTCTGGGATAATGACCTGAGCCAAAGGCAGATGGTTAACCACTGAGCCACCTAGGCGCCCTGAAACAAATCTTAGTCTTACATACCAGTTTGGATCTACTTTACTTATTTATTTATTTACTTACTTATAATTTTTTTTTTAATTCCAGTGTAGTTAACATACATGGTATATTAGTTTCAGGTGTACAATATAATAATCAATAATTCCATGTGTCATCCAGTGCTCATCAAGATAAGTGTAGTCTTAATTCCCTTCACCTATGTCACCCATCCCCCTGCCCTCTCTGTGACATCAGTTTGTTCTCTATAGTTTAGGGTCTGTTTCTTGGTTTGTCTCTACTATTCCCCCGACCTTTGCTTTTTTGTTTTTTTCTTAAATTCCATATAAGAGTGAAATCATATAGTTTTTGTCTTTTTCTGGCTTATTTCACTTATTTCATCTTATTGCAAAAAGTGATTTCATTCTTTCTCTCATGCTTTTTTATGGCTGAATAATATTCCATTACCTATATCTATATTATCTATATCTATATCTATACCATCTATATCTATATCTATATCTATATCTACCTCTATATCTATCTCACTACCACACCTTTGTTATTCATCTATTGATGGACATTTGACTTGCTTCCATATCTTGATTATTGTAAATAATGCTGCAGTAAGCATAGGGGTGCACATATCCCTTTGAATTCATGTTTTCCTATATTTTGGGTAGATACCAAGTAGCGCATTTACTAGATCATGAGATAGTTCTATTTTTAATTTTTTGAGGAGCCTCCATACTGTCTTCCACAATGACTGCACCAGTTTACATTCCCACTAATAGTTTTTGGTGGTTCCTGTTTCTCCATGTCATCACAAACTTTTGCTGTTTCTTATGTGATTTTATTTTAGCCATGGTATCTGTTTTAAAAGTGAAATCTTATGAGAGACTAGTAGTTTGATCATTAAGAGGTTTTCTCTTCTTTCTGCTAAATTCAAATATCCAATACTGGTGTCTATGAAATACATTAGGTAGTGCAGACGTTGAAATTCAGAGGATAAAAGTCAGAGAGCTCAAAGTCACTTGCCTTAGTGAGAACGAAAAGGTATGTTTGAGGTGTGGCTCTAAAACAGGATCAGGGCACCTGGATGGCTCAGTTGGTTAAGTGTCCAATTTGATTTCCACTCAGGTCATTGTCTCAAGGTCCTGGGATTGAGCCCCACATGGGGTTCTGCTCTTAGTGGGGAGTCTGCTTGAGAATTCTCTCTTTCCCTTACCTTCTCCCTCTCCACACACCATAATTAAATAAATATTAAAAAAAAAAAAAAAACAAAGGATCAAATGTGTGTCACTCCTGGGATCTATGTCATGCATTACCAGTTTTACTTTATGTGTGGAATAACAAACAATATATAAATTATAGCAATATGTAAGGTACTATGTATTAATGGGAAATACGAGTTTATTTCTTACTACTTCTTTGCTGGCTCGTTATGAAAACCCCCTAACTAGTCATCCTGTTTCCTATATTTTCTCTTATCTAAATTAGACATATTGTTGTTTTAAATCACAGATATATTAGGCAAAATTTGTGCCTAAAATCCTTCAATAATTATCTTCTGCTTTATATATCAGACATTAATACATCCTCCTGTCTTTAACCTATCTTTCTAGGGTTATTTTCCACACTCCCTGCAACCAACACAAACCTCTTATTTTGTATTTTACCTTCAGGCTTGTTCACATGGTTCCCCCTGTTTTTATTTTCTCTTCTTCCTGTTTATCACCTCAATTTCTGACTATTCTTTAAAATCAAGTTCAGGTGACTTGAACTCCATGTGCCTTTCCCAATCCTGTCTTCTTTTCATCAAAGAATACTGTGTGATACATTAAGTATACTTTTCCCATTGCATTATATTTATGTCTATCTGCTAGAGTATAAGGAACTTGAAGGCAGGAATTATATCTCAGTCATTTAGCTCAGTGTTGCATTGTAAATATACCTAGAATGAATAAATAAATATGTAAAGGGAATATATATTACTTTTATATGCATCAAGAGAATGCAGGCTTTATTCACATACACAAATCAAATTGAGTATTTAGCTGACTTGAAGAAGAATTGTCTTATTACAGAGAAAAGTATAATTTAGTATTCATTCACTTATTCATTCATTTAAATTTTTTTCTGCAATACTTTATTGAGCATCAGCTTTGGGCTATGAGTATTATACAGGTAGTTTCTAAATTCAAGATTGATGTGAATCTTTACTGGAGTTTCTCAAGAAATGTGACATTTTCCTCTGAGAGAAGGTATAAGAATAATATTATGGAGAGAATGTTAAAAAGAGGTATGTCCACTTTAATTAGAATGGACCTACATTAATGTGTAATAGGAGTTTGTATTGGACTCTTGTCCCCCTCCCTTAAAGAAATTTATCTACTATACTTTTTTATTCCTTTGAAATAAAAATAATATTTGTGCCTTTGTAACATTGTTTTTGCAAATAATTTCAACACCTAGAATAAATGAAGCTATGATGCTGACGTAAAGGGAAATGATGAATTGAGGCATGAACTATGTGGTTAGAAATGGAAGTACTTTATTTTCAACATAATTGGTATATTTCGACTATGCCAAAAAGTTGTCCTGGCTAAAAATGATCATATCTTTTCTTTTTAGCATGAGAGTGAATTGCTTGTATCTTTAAATTTTTGTTCATTTTATTCTCAAAATAAAATCTTAGGAAAGCATAATTTTGAAAAACTATTAGTCCCTATGATATGCATGATGACGACAGATGAATTAGATGACCTAAGTGCTGTTCCTGGGTCAGTCACTGAATTAAGTCTGTGACCTTGGTCATTTCATCTAAATACATTCTACCTCAAAAACCTTATCTGCAGAATTTGGAGATTAGTTTTAATGGTAATTTTTAAACTTTTCTGAGGAGTCATAGTGGTTCACAGAGTCTCTTTAGGAACTGCCTGGAAAGAAGGATAAGCCTAGTGTGCTCAGTACCACCATTTTTAGTACTTTTGTGTTCTGTTTTATGATGTATTAAAATCCCCTTTACAGTAGATTCCCTAGATTGAATGATTTCTATCTTTCATACATCAATAATTTTAGTTAATTTTTACTTTTCTATGGCACATGGATGGTTTCAGGTAAATGCAATTATTATTCAATTATTTTATTCACTTATCAAACCTGTATTGAGAAGTTTTCTATGTATCTGTGTTTGTACCTAGTGTTTTGGAAATCCAAAGGCCATAAAATTCAAAACCTACTGGAGAAGATAGTCACATAGATATCTAAAGGAAAAAGATCCATGTGATAGGTGTTGTATGTGAATAAAGTATCTTTGAAAGATACCAGCAGAAACTGTATGCTTCCTAAGCTTCATGCACCTGGCAGTTAAAGAACTATGTAGTAGCAGACTGATGCAAGTTTGTTTTAATTCCAGTGATTTCAGCTTCTGTTTTGGAATTGAAGCACTTTTTATTTTAAGACCATTAATTTTAATGTAGGTGCTTTATTTGAAGGAAGAAATATTATATTTGAAAGCAATTTTTATTTTAAAAATCAATTATTCATGACATTAAGAATCTCTTTTGGTTTGTCTCCCTCCCGATCCTATATTGTTTCATTTTTTCCTTCCCTACCCCCCAAAACCCCCCTCCCTGTCTCTCAAATTCTTCTTATCAGAGAGATCATATGATAGCTGTCTTCCTCTGATTGGCTTATGTTGCTCAACATAATACCCTCTAATTCCATCCACATTGTTGCAAATGGAAAGATTTCATTTCTTTTGATGGCCATATAGTATTCCATGGTGTGTATATGTATGTAATATATATATGTATGTGTATATATATACACATACATATATAAATAAAAGCTGGTGTATCTATACCATATTATACCATTACACCAGCTCTTATTTATATATTCATCATTTATATATATATATACCAGCTCTTATTTATATATTCATTTGTGGATGGACATCTAGGTTCTTTCCATAGTTTGGCTATTGTAGACATTGCTGCTATAGACATTCGGGTGCACATGCCCCTTCAGATCACTACATTTGTATCTTTAGGGTAAATAGCCAGTAGTGTGATTTCTAGGTAATAGGGTAGCTCTATTTTCAACTTTTTGAGGAACATCCATGCTGTTTTCCAGAGTGGCTGCACCAGCTTGCATTCCCACCAACAGTGTAGGAGGGTTCCCCTTTCTCTGTGTCCTTGCAACATCTGTCTTTTCCTGATTTATTAATTTTAGCCATTCTGACTGGTGTGAGGTGGTATCTCATTGTGGTTTTGATTTATATTTCCCTGATGCTGAGTGATATGGAGCACTTTTTCATTTGATTGGATTATTTGTTCTTTGGATGTTAAGTTTGGTAAATTCTTTATAGATTTTGGATACTAGCCTTTTATCTGGTATGTCAGTTGCAAATATCTTCTCCCATTCTTTTTGTCATCTTTTGGTTTTGTTGAATGTTTCCTTTGCTGTGCAGAAGCTTTTGATCTTGATGAAGTCCCAATAGTTCATTCTTGCCCTTGCTTCCATTGCCTTTGGTGAGGTTTCTAGGAAGAAGTCACTGTGGCCGAGGTCAAAGAGGTTGCTTCCCATGTTCTCCTCAAGGATTTTGATGGATTCATATCTCACCTTGGAATCTTTCATCCCTTTTGAGTCAGTTTTTGTGTGTGGTGAAAGGAAATGGTCTAGTTTCATTTTTCTGCATGTGGCTGTCCAGTTTTCCCAATACCATGTGTTGAAGACACTGTCTTTTTTCCATTGGACATTCTTTCCTACTTTGTCACAGATTAGTTGACCATAGAGTTGAAGGTCTATTTCTGGGCTTTCTATTCTGTTCCATTGATCTATGTGCTTGTTTTTGTGCCAGTAACATACTGTCTTGATGATTACAGCTTTGTAATAGAGCTTGAAATCTGGAATTGTGAAGCCACCAACTTTGGCTTTCTTTTTCAGCATTCCTCTGGCTATTCAGGGTCTTTTCTGGTTCCATATAAATTTTAGGATTATTTGTTCCATGTCTTTGAAAAAAAATGGATGGGATTTTGATAGGGATTGCATTGAATGTGTAGATTGCTTTAGGTAGCATAGATATTTTCACAATATTTGTTCTTCCAATCCATGAACATGGAACATTTTTCCATTTCTTTGTGTCTTCCTCAGTTTCTTTCATGAGTACTTTCTAGTTTTCTGAGTACAGATTCTTTGCCTCATTGGTTAGGTTTATTCCTAGGTATCTTATGGTTTTGGGTACAATTGTAAATGGGATTGACTCTTAATTTCTCTTTCTTCTGTCTTGCTGTTGGTATATAGAAATGCAGCTGACTTCTGTGCATTGATTTTATATCCTGACTCTTTACTGAATTCCTGTACGAGTTCTAGCATTTTTGGAGTGGATTCTTTTCCACATAAACTATCATATCATCTATAAAGAGTTATAGTTTGATTTCTTCTTTGCCTGTTCAGATACCTTTTTTTGGTTGTCTGATTGCTGAGGCTAAGACTTCTGGTGCTATGTTCAATAGCAGTGGTGATCGTAGACATCCCTGCTGTTTTCCCGACTATGGGGGAAAGCTCTTAGTTTTTCCCCATTGAGAATGATACTCACTGTGGGTTTTTCATAGATGGCATTGACAATATTAATGTATGTCCCCTCTCTCCCTTCACTTTGATCAAGAAGGGATGCTATATTTTGTCAAATGCTTTTTCAGCATCTTTTGAGAGTATCATATGATTCTTGTTCTTTCTTTTGTTTATAAATTTTATCACATTGATTGATTTGAGGATGTTGAACCAAACTTTCAGCTCAGGAATAAATCCCACTGGCTGTGGTGAATAATCCTTTTTTTTTAAAAAAAATTTAATTTATTTAATTTCTTTTCAGTATAACAGAATTCATTGTTTATGCACCACACCCAGTGTTCCATGCAATACATGCCCTCCATAAAACCCACCACCTGGCTCCCCCAACCTCCCGCCCCCGCCCCTTCAAAACTCTCAGAATGTTTTTCAGAGTCCATAGTTTCTCATGGTTCAACTCCCCTTCCAATTTCCCTCAACTCCCTTTCCTTTCCATCTCCCCATGTCCTCTGTGTTATTTGTTAAAATGTCTATACTTCCTAGAGCAATCTATACTTTTAATGCCATTCCGATCAAAATTCCACCAGTATTTTTCAAAGAGCTGGGGCAAATAATCCTAAAATTTGTATGGAATCAGAAGAGACCCCAAATTGCTAAGGAAATGCTGAAAAAGAAAAACAAAACTGGCGACATCACGTTGCCTGATTTCAAGCTTTACTACAAAGCTGTGATCACCAAGACAGCATGGTACTGGCATAAAAACAGACACATAGACCAGTGGAACAGAGTAGAGAGCCCAGATATGGACCCTCAACTCTATGGTCAAATAATCTTTGACAAAGCAGGAAAAAATATACAGTGGAAAAAGGACAGTCTCTTCAATAAATTGTGCTGGGAAAATTGGACAGCTATATGTAGAAGAATGAAACTCAACCATTCTCTTACACCTTACACAAATATAAACTCGAAATGGATAAAAGACCTCAATATGAGACAGGAACCCATCAGAATTCTAGAGGAGAACATAGGCAGTAATCTCTTTGATATCAGCCACAGTAACTTCTTTCAAGATATGTCTCCAAAGGCAAAGGAAACAAAATCAAAAATGAATATTCAGGACTTCGTCAAGAGCAAAAGCTTCTGTACAGCAAAGGAAACAGTCAACAAAACAAAAAGGCAACCTACGGAATGGGAGAAGATATTTGCAAATGACAGTACAGACAAAAGGCTGATATCCAGAATCTATAAATAACTTCTCAAACTCAACACACACAAAACAGATAATCATGTCAAAAAATGGGCAGAAGACATGAACAGACACTTCTCCAATGAAGACATACAAATGGCTATCAGACTCATGAAAAAATGTTCATCATCATTCGCCATCAGGGAAATTCAAATCAAAACCACATTGAGATACCACCTTACACCAGTTAGAATGGCAAAAATTAGCAAGACAGGAAACAACGCGTGTTGGAGAGGATGTGGAGAATGGGGATCCCTCTTACACTGTTGGTGGGAATGAAAGTTGGTGCAACCACTTTGGAAAACAGTGCGGAGATTCCTTAAGAAATTAAAAATAGAACTTCCCTATGACCCTGCAATAGCACTACTGGGTATTTACCCCAAAGATACAGATGTAGTGAAAAGTAGGGCCATCTGTACCCCAATGTTCATAGCAGCAATGGCCATGGTTACCAAACTGTGGAAAGAACCAAGATGCCCTTCAATGGATGAATGGATAAGGAAGATGTGGTCCATATACACTATGGAGTATTATGCCTCCATCAGAAAGGATGAATACCCAACTTTTGTATCAATGTAAATAATCCTTTTAAGGTACTGTTGAATCCTATTGGCTAGTATTTTGGCGAGACTTTTTTCATCTGTGTTCATCAAGGATATGGTCTGTACTTCTTTGTGAAGGGGTTTTTCTCTGGTTTTGGGATCAAGGTAATGCTGACCTCATAAAATGAGTATGGAATTTCTCCTCCCATTTCTATTTTTTTGGACAGTTTCAGGAAAATAGGTATGAATTCTTCTTTAAATGTTTGGTAGAATTCCCCTGGGAGGCTGTCTGCCTGGGCTCTTGTTTATTGGGAGATTTTGATGACTGCTTCAATTCCTTAGTGGTTATGGGTCTGTGCAGGTTTTCTATTTCTTCCTCGTCTAGTTTTCATAGTTTATACGTCTTTAGTTATACTCTATTTCTTTCAGATTTTCAAATTTGCTGGCGTATAGTTGCTCATAATATGTTCTTATATTCTTTGTATTTCTTTGGTGTTAGTTGTGATCTCTCCTCTTTCATTCATGATTTAATTTGTTGCGGTCCTTTCTCTTTTCTTTTTGATAAGTCTGGACAGGGGTTTATTAATCTTATTAATTCTTTCAATGAACCAGCTCCTATGTTCATTGATTGTTCTACTGTTCTTCTGTTTTCTATTTCATTGAATTCTTCTCTGATCTTTATTTCTCTTCTCCTGCTGGGCTTAGGCTTTCTGTGCTCTTCTTTCTCTAGCTCCTTTAGCCGAAGGGTTAGGTTGTATTCTTGCGACTTTTCTTGTTTCTTGAGAAAGGCTTGTATTGCTATATACTTTCCTCTCAAGACCACCTTTGCTGTGTCCCACAGATTTTTAACAGTTGTGTATTCATTTTCAATTTGTTTCCATGAATTTTTTCAATTTTCTTTAATTTCCTGGTTGACCCATTCATTCTTTACTAGGATGCTCTTTGGCCTCCTTATATTTGAGTTCTTTCCAGCTATCCTATTGTGATTGAGTTTTAGCTTCAGAGCATTGTGGTTTAAAAATATGCAGGGAATGATCTCAATCTTAAGGTACCAGTTGTGACCTGATTTGTGACCCAGTATGTAATCTATTCTGGAGAATGTTCCTTGTGCACTAGAGAAGAATGTGTATCCTGTTGCTTTGAAATGGAATGTTCTGAATATATCTATGATGTCCATTTGGGCCAGTGTGTCACTTTAAGCCTCTGTTTCCTTGTTGGATCTTTTGCATAGATGATCTGTCCATTTCAGTGAGGGGGGTGTTAAAGTCCCCTACTATTATTGTATTATTGTCAATGGGTTCCTTTGATTTTGTCATTAATTGGTTTATATAGTTGGCTGCTCCCATGTTAGGATTGCTAGTAGGCTTATATAGTAGGCTGCTCCATGTTAAAATTGTGAGATCTTCTTGTTGGACAGACCCTTTAAGCATGATATAGTGTCCTTCTTTATTTCTTATTATAGTCTTTGGTTTAAAATCTAATTTATCTGACATAAGGATTGCCACCCCAGCTTTCTTTTGATGTCCAATAGCATGGTAAATTGTTTCCCACCCCCTCACTTTAAATCTGGAGGTGTCTTTGGGTCTAAAATGAGTTTCTTGTAAACAGCATATTGATGGGTTTTGGTTTTTTAACCCATCCTCATACTCTGTGTCTTTTGATTGGGACATTTAGCTGATTTACATTCAGGATAACTATTGAAAGATATGAATTTTGTGCCATTGTATTGTCTGTAAGGGGACTCTTACTGTATATTGTCTTTGTTCCTTTCTGGTCTACTACTTTTAGGCTCTCTCTTTGCTTAGAGGGTCCCTTTCAGTATTTCCTATAGGGCTGTTTTGGTGTTTGCTAATTCTTTTAATTTTTCTTTGTCCTGGAACCTTTTTATCTCTCCTATTTTCAGTGATAGCTTAGCTGGATATAGTATTCTTGGCTGCCTATTTTTCTCATTTAGTACTATGAATATATCATGCCAGTTCTTTCTGGCCTGCTAGTTCTCTGTGGGTAAGTCTGCTGCCAATCTAATTTTTCTACCATTGTATGTTACAGACTTCTTGTCCAGAGCTGCTTTCAGGATTTTCTCTTTGTCACTGAGACTTGTACGATTTACTATTAGATGACGGGGTGTGGACCTATTTTTATTGATTTTGAGGGAGTTTTCTGTGTCTGCTGGATTCTGATGCTTGTTCCCTTTGCCATATTAGGGAAATTCTCTATGATAATTCTCTCCAGTATACCTTCTGCTCCCCTCTCTCTTTCTTCTTCTTCTGGAATTCAATTATGCTAATGTTGTTTCATCTTATGGTATCACTGATCTCTCTAATTCTCCCCTCGTGGTCCAGTAGTTGTTTGTCTCTCTTTTGCTCAGCTTCTTTATTCTCTGTCATTTGGTCTTCTATATCACTAATTCTTTCTTCTGCCTCATTTATCCTAGCAGTACGAGCCTCCATTTTTTATTGTACCTCATTAATAGGTTTTTTGATTTCAACTTGGTAGGATTTTAGTTCTTTTATTTCTCCAGAAAGGTTTTTTATTTCTCTAGACAGGGTTTCTCTAATATCTTCCATGCCTTTTTCGAGTCTGGCTAGCACCTTGAGAATCGTCATTCTGAACTGTAGATCTGACATATTACCAATATCCATATTGATTAGGTCTGTAGCCATTGGTATTGTCTCTTGTTCTTTTTTCTTTTTTTGTGGTGAGTTTTTCTGCTTTGTCATTTTATCCAGATATGAATATATGAACAAGAGAATAAAATACTAAATGTTTGACAAAAACTCCAGAAAAACATATGCTAACCAAGTCAGAAGAGACCTGAAAGCAGGGGAGAAGAAAGGGAGAAGAAGTAAAAATTAAAAAAAATAAAAAAAAAAATATATATATATGTATTAGACTGGTGAATAGAGCAGAGCCACCCACTTGATTTTGGGTATATTCTTGTCTCTTAGAAGAAACTGCCTCCCAAATTTTTAATGAAAGAAAAACTTAAATATATACACGAATAAGGGTAAACATGATGAAATGATTGAATATGAGTGTAAGATGAAAACTAAAAAAGATTCTAAAAAGTAAATTGATAAAATAAGTTGGTTATAGAGAGAAAAAAAGAAAAAAAAAGAGGAGAGATTATGATCTGTCTAGAGACTAGAACAAAGCCATGTGGTAGATTTAGGGTATATTTTGATCTGTTAAAAGAAATTGTATCTCAAAATATTAACGAAGAAAACCCATATGTATAGAAAATGTAAGGGTAAATACAATGGAGGGATATGACTGTAACAATGAAAATTTAAAAAGATTTTTTAAGAAGGTATTTATAAGATAAAATAGTTTAAAAAGTTAAGAGTGGAAAGAGGTAAAGTTAAAAAAAAAAAGAACAGGAAAAAAATAAAATTAAAAGAAAAAATTGCCTTTGCAAGACTAAAGGATCTTGGGTGAAAAACAAACCAAGAAACAAACATGAATTCCGTGTTGCTTTCCCCTAGCTCTGGAGTTCCAGAGTTCTCATTGATCGATGAGATTTGTCTTGGCTGGATATTCTTGCTGATCTTTGTGGGGAGGGGCCTGTTGTAGGGATTCTCAAATGCTTTGCCCAAGGCTGAATTGCACTGCCCTTGCCAGGGGCCAGGCTAAGTAAACTTCTCGGGTTCACTCTTGGTAGCTATTGTTTCCTGAATGCTTTCCATACTGCTTTGGAGAACAGGAATGAGACTGTCAGCCTCCCAATCTCCAGCCCAGGGGAGTTGAGAGTTCGGTACCCCACTCCTCAGTGCACCCTCAGAGAAAACCAGTCAATCCCTCATGTCTCCCTGGTCTCCCGTGGCTTTATGTGGTTACCCAACCTGTGACCAAGTGTTTCTGTCTCTAGCACACAGCCCTGTTTGGAGTCTCCTAACCCAGTAGTTTTCTACCACACACTTCTACTCAATGAATAGTGGTCTGACCATGCCTCAGATCATGGTTTAAGGTAACCCTGAGGTGTAAGCCCATTCCTCAGCCCCTGTCTCTGTGGCCAGCTTCCCTGCTCTGATACCTGGGTGCTCTGCTGCACTCAGGCACCCCTGGTCTTTTTGTGACCTTGCAGGTCCTGAGTCCTCACTGTCTCAGTGAGGGCCCTCGCTTAATCTCTAAAGTGACATCCCTCAGTGGAGCAGACTTTTAAAAGTTTTGATTTTGTGGTCCACTGCTCCACTGCTTGCCAGGAGCCAGCCACTCCCCCCTGCAGTCTATCTTTATATCACTTTTAATTCACTTCTCTGCCTTCCTAGCTTCCAGAAGGTGCTCGATTTTCTGTTCCTAGAATTGCTGCTCTTCTTCTCCTCTATTTCCTGTTGAGTTTGTCAGTGTTCAGAATGGTTTGATAACTGTCTGGCTGAACTTCTCGTACCTAATGATATTTCAGTTTCCTACTCCTCTGCCATCTTGCCTTCTCCCTCTTCTGCCCATTTCTTGACTGGATTATTTGTTTTTTGGGTGTTGAGTTTAGTAAGTTCTTTTTTTTCCTCCATTTTATTTTATTTTCAGTGTCCCAAAATTCATTGTTTATGCACCACACCCAGTGCTCCATGCAATATGTGCCCTCTATAATACCCACAACCAGGCTCAACCAACCCCCCACCCCACACTCCTCCAAAATCCTCAGTCTGGTTCTCAGAGTCCACAGTCTCTCCTGGTTCATTTCCCCCTCCAGTCTCCCCCAACTCACTTCTCTTCTCCATCTCCCAATGTCCTCTATGTTATTCCTTATGCTCCACAAGTAAGTGAAACCATATGATAATTGACTTTCTCTGCTTGCCTTATTTCACTTTGCATAATCTCTTCCAGTCCCATGCATGTTAATACAAAATTTGGATATTCATCCTTTCTGATGGAGGAATAATACTCCAATGTATATATGAACCCTATCTTCTTTATCCATTCATCTGTTGAAGAGCATCTTGTTTCTTTCCAGTTTGGCACTGTGGCCAATGCTGCTATGAACTTTGGGGTACAGCTGGCCCTTCTTTTCACTACATCTGTATCTTTGGGATAAATACCCAGTAGTATAATTGCAGGGTCATAGGGTAGCTCTATTTTTAATTTCTTAAGGAATCTCCACAGTGTTTTCCAAAGTGGCTGCACCAACTTGCATTCCCACCAACAGTGTAAGAGAGCTCCTCTTTGTCCACATCCTCTCCAACACTTGTTTACTGTCTTGTCGATTTTGTCTATTCTAATTGGTATAAGGTGCTATCTCAATGTGGTTTTGATTTGAATCTCCTTGATTGCTAATGATGGTGAACATTTTTTCATGTGCCTTTTAGCCATTCATATGTCTTCTTTGGAGAAGTGTCTGTTCATGTCTCCTGCCCATTTTTTGATGTGATTTTCTGTTTCGTGTGTGTTGTATTTGAGGAGTTCTTTATAGATCTTGGTAAGTTCTTTATAGATTATGTGTACTAGTCCTTTATCTGATATGTCATTTCCAAATATCTTCTCCCATTCCATAGGCTTGTTTTATTTTCTTTTGAGTGTTGTTTAAATTTTGCTTATGGTCACCAGTATAGTTTGGGTAGTTAATTTTCATTTCATATTTTTAATTCATTAGAGATTTGGCACAGTGATTATTTTCTAGAAGGAGCACACTCTCATGCTAGAGTAGCAGGGAGTTTGTAGGTATTATTCCCAAGAAAATGTTCATCAACTTAGAAGTGTGTAATTTAACTCTTTGCACTTTTTAACCACACCACGGAAATTTTTATGTTGCATCATCAGTAGCCGAAATTTTTGTATATTGTGGTAATCTTTAGATAAAATGCCTATTATGTAGGGCATTACAAAATATAGAAATGTTTTATGTATTCAACTAATAATAAGCATTGCTCCAGAACATAGTACTTTACTTTATGAATGCAAAATTCCGTTTCTGGCCAGGGGTTTCAAAACACAAGGTAAACTATATCTTTTTCCCTCTGCAAAGGGCAATAAATAGCAATATATAATTATAATTCACAATACTCACATCACTAAGTTAAAGGTGTGTTATGGTTGATGTCAAACACTGCAGTTGTCTACCCATCACAATCTAACAAGGAGAAAGCTTTACCTTTAATTGTATTACTATACTCAAGCAGGATTCTTAAGCATTCTTATCACTGAATTTTTATTCAGGATAGATATGGTGGGAAAAAGTCAATTTTTTTCACCCTGTCATTGTTTAAAAATACGATAAATTAAAACGCATTTTCATGTGGCTGTTTATTTTTTTTCTAACAACACTTAGCTGGAATAAAATCATATATTTTGGCTTAAGAATAAATTTAAGGTTTTCACTTTGTGCTGAAGGTCACTATTCAACACTTAATTATTTTTGTTGTTATTATCTGAAAGCTCAAGAAAGAATTGGTTAAGGATATGAAAATGGCTTGCTACTTAGGGAGATGATATTCTATAGTTTTTAATTTAAGGTCTTCCTGACCAAGGTATATTCCTAAAATAGTTATTTTCTTATCCTTTGACTTAAATAATTTAATTATCTTGCTTAAAAAAAAGAAGTAAAATATGTGTAGGATTCCTCATAGACCTCTCTTAAGTCACTCTTGATGTATAGAGGGTCTTATGGACCAAAGATGAAGCCAGTGAGACTTGTTCAGATACATATGGCTACATAGGTGTATTGTGATGTCTGACAAAGCTCTCATTTCTGTTGAGACTAATAAAATCAGAAGAAGTAGATGCACATTTATTATAAGGGACACAATTTTCTCTTGTTCAAATTTGTATAGGTTTAAATTTAAGTTTCTATATAAATCCATGTTTATATAAGAGAAAAGTGATTTATAACATTATAAAACTAATATAATACATCATTTATAGAAATAGCTCTGTTTATAATATTTCTATTAATTTTTCAATGCTCTTATTAAATGATTCTTGATATCATATGCCATTAGTATGAAAGTCAAACAGTGATTCTAAAATGTAGTAACTAGTTACTTTAAAATTCTGATTTAAAACATACAGTTTTCCATTTCCTAATTCTGTTTCAGAATTCAGGGTATGAAACTATTGTCAGTCTAGATGTTGTAAATTATTCTCTCAAACTGAGGTTTTTTACCCTCATCCATCCACTTAGAATTGTCTTTCAGGACTCTCGTTTATAAAATCATTTGTATTTTCTTCTGCACCATTAAATTATAAACTCATTCTTCCTGTTGAAACCCTCATTTGAGGTATTGATGTTTACTTAAATACAGATCCATCTCACTGGGTTTAAGTACACAGAATGAATTTTACCATCACAGAGTTTTGTCTGAAACTTTGAATCACAACATTTATGAGAATAATTTAATGTAATTAGGTCTTATTTTTAATCATTCATATATGTCTTATGAAAAGAAAGGAAAAAAAATGTCTGCGGTAAGTTTAACAACAGTGAGTCTTAACTCTGAGATCAACAGAAATCAAGGGACTTGGACAAATTTATATTTAAACCTAGGGTATCAAGTCCAGTTCACTGAAATTGTCAACAAAATGATTTACAAAATGATTTACAAAAATGAGTTGAAGGTCATTCGTCATTTATTCCCTTCCATATTGATTTTTCTTCTTCTTATACCTGTTCTCACACAGCTTCTTTTTGTTTAAAGAACTTTATATTAAAAAGTCAGGAATACTAGGACTTAAGCCTCCTATTGCTAATTTTAAGAGGAATTTAACTCTTTCTCATCTACCAGGATGTGAAGTGAGATACTAGATATTAGATTCATTGAAGTCTGATGATTCTACTGATCTCAGTCTCCATTTTAGTCTTACCACCTCGATTTGTTTCCTTTTTTT
>ML105926.1:37278-110824 GCA_003697995.1 Taxidea taxus jeffersonii | reverse complement strand
TTCTGTCTTTATCTCCTTTCCCTTCGCTTAACACTGGATAATTAAAACTGATTGCACAACTTAGTTAAATTGAAGTTCAGGATTTGGGTTAAGATAGAAAACTCATTAATAAAAAGGAATGATTAAGGAAATAGTTGTTTGTCTTTTGTTAGATGTTTTAAGAGCAGAGGGAGTTTAAAACAATGTAGAAACTACAAGTAATCAAAATAAAAAGAAATATAAAAGAAACTATGTGCCATAATATCACTAAGAACATTTTATTTTAAAACATGCTTTTTCATATTTTACTAATGTTTTGCTTAAGCCAACAATATGTAACATATTATCGTTTAAGTATGTAATCAATATAAAGACATTTTTATGAGACATTTTGCATTGTTTTTTTGTGCTATGTCTTCAAAACCTGGTATTACCAGATTTCATAATCTTACAGAACATTTTAATTCCCACCACACACATTTCAGGCACTCAGTAGCCACATGTGGCCAGTGGTTACTGTATTCAACAGCACAGTTTTAGACAATTTTTCTTGACACTCTTTTCAAAATCAACAATGTCCAGGTTTTCTTCAGACATCCCTGTTTATACAGTTATTCCAATGTAATTCTCAGCAAACTCCCTCTTTTATTCTCAGAGAAAGTAAATGTATATCATTTGGACAGTAAATTATATGGTCATCCTGCCAGTAACCTCCACATTGTCAACTCCCGTGGTTACTCCTGTGTATTCTTCAAACTCTGCTTTATGTCAGCCTCAAACCAGCGCCTCACTGGGTTGATGACGTTGGGTCCTTACGTTTAAGTGTTGGGGTGGGGGGGGGTCCTCAGGCTCACATCCTGGGTCCTTGTCTGTACACTTTCTCCCCAGAAGAAATAAAACAATCTATTTTTTAATATGTGTTTTTTAAAAGTTTTAAGTAGGCTACATACCCATTGTGGGACTTGAACTCATGACCCCAAGATCAAGAGTCACATGTTCCACCAACTAAGCCAGCCAGGCACCCCTAAAACATCTATTTTTTTAAAAGAAAGAGAAACTTGATCAGGAAATTCCTTCCACTTGAGATATAGGAAGTATATATACTTTTAGGTGGAAGATGAAAATGGCCAGAGAAAGTGATCAGTGGTACATAAAAAAGTGTGGAACTGGATTCTTAGATTTGGAGAATGCATTGACCAAAGAAGATTCGATGTATCTAGTTAGCTAGGTGAGCACCCTCTACCCTCATCAGTCTGGGAATCCTTCCTGAAGCTGCAACTTCGGTATAAGAGGAAGAATCCCCACATGACTGAGAGCCAGTTGTTGGTCAGGGAGGTAGGGATGGCTACACAGCTCTGCTAGGTTCTCTGAAGCATCTCTCGAAGAGTGTTGAGTATTTGGCCAAGTGCTTGGCATGGCTCCCTAGTCCATCACCCAGAAGTGCATGTTACTGGGTCTGAGAACCACAGACAATCTGGAGAAATCTTTGCTCACCAAATCAGCCGCAGAGTCAAAGCAAGTTCAGCATTGATGTCTTCAAAATTTTCTAAGTTAACTAATGTTCATAAGTTAAATCCAGAAACTCTGCCACCATTCTTACACTTCATATTTTCTCTTAATTTCAAAAGTGCTCTGTTTTGTAAACTAACTGCCCCATTATATTTTTGTAAGGAATGAGATTTACCTGTTGCAATATCGTACAATTCCTTTGACCGCAGGAAAGCACAAGTGTGGATACAGAGGGCCATCCTGCTTTCCAAAAGGAGTCTGGACTTAAAGTAACTTTCCATACCTTTATTATATCCCAGGGATCTTTCTTCCAATTTCTCATTTAATTCACATCAAATCAATTACAAAGAGCAAATGTTTCTGAATGCTCAGAGAGAATATGATTAATGATTATTAACTACAGAGGCACTGCTGCTGAGTTGCTGCCTCCCAAGTGTAGCTTTTTAATGGCAAGAGCCTCCCTGAAAGCAATAACCAGCATTTCATTAACGAAAAGCCAATGTTTCAGTAAAGAATGGCTGTATTTCGGCAGCTACTGCTCTGTTCAGCCCCACAGTGAAATCTAAAATATTTGAGTGATTAAAAATTTTAATTAAACCATGTTGTCTCTGGGCATTTACACTTCGAGCTTGTCTCTGCTTTGCCTTCCAGCGGAACACTATCTCAGCAGTAGCAATTACATGGACTGCATTTCTTCGCTGACGGGAAGCAATGGCTGTAACTTGAACAGCTCTTTCAAAGGCTCTGACCTCCCTGAGCTCTTTAGCAAACTGGGCCTGGGCAAGTACACAGATGTCTTCCAGCAACAAGAGGTCAGTCACTATTTGTTTATTTTCCTGGGCACCTTCGTTTTGGTTGTGTGGATGATGGCTTCTAGAATGAAATCATTCATTGACCTATGCCTGTGCTTTCACTGAACACTTACTAAAGTCTCATAACTTGTTTTTGCTGCTAAGAAAAATGTCATCTCATTTCTTATTTATTTAGTGCAACCAGTAAACGCAGGATAACAAAAATAGAGAAAATTCGGTTTCCAAAAACACACCTTCCCTGGTTTGAGCTAAAAGACCTAACCAGTGTATTGATTCATAGGAACTTTTGACTCACAGCTCCCTCAGCAGCAGTCTGTAGTTAAGATCATTTCAGCCCTTAATCTTTGTTACCTTCATTTGTGGCACTTGAAAGACCGCATTGGAAGTAAAATTTGTGGTAGTTTTTGACCCCATCTTCGTCATGTTACTGAATCTGTTCCCACAAAATAGAATGTGCTTTTTGTATATGTTAATTTATTCATTAATCTACTACTTGGCTTTTGCCTGAGCTAAGACAGAAATGCGATGTCTTCTGAAACATCACCACCATGGATTTTGGTCAAACCAATAAATAGTGGCTGTTATGGGCTGACTTAAAGAGAAGAGCCCCTGAACATGATTCTTGGCCTTAATGCTGTCATGTTACTAGGGCACAGCTAACCCAGTGCAATAGAAAGCTAGAATATTTCAGTAAACCAATGTATTTTTTCAAATCCAGATGTGGTTTAAGTTTTATGCTAGTTTGGCTTAGTTGATGCTAGAGAACATCTGATTAAGTCAGTAATTCCCAAGCACATACGCATCAAAAATAATCTAAGATTTTTTTATTAGACAGTTTATATCATAAATTTATGCCCATGGTTCATTAAGTAATTAAGTTTAATTGGTAAACTTTTTTGTTTTTTAACACAAAAAAAACATTGTCGTATGTATTGGATTTTAGGATATTGATTTTGTTTTCTTTTCCCTGAATCTAAATTAGTTAGTGTTCATTTACTGAGTTAAATGAACTCTCTAAATTGAATAACATTTTTCCTCATCAAATGCATTAAAAAACTGCATTTACTGATTTAGTTTTGCTGGTTAGACAAGGGTAGCTGATTGAGAAGTTCAAGGTCAGAGTATTTTAACTTGTCCAGACAAAGAAGGTTTTGAAGTAAAAGATTGGATATTATTCAATAACATTTGGATTTGTTTTGTCTATGTGTATTTAATATTTAAAAAAGCAGAGAAATAAATTTATTAAAGGTAATTCTTATCTATTTACTCCAAGAAAGAAGAAAATAGGACAATATAAAGCCAGACTGCCTTTATCAAATATTTATTAACTAGACCAGAGGTCAGCAAAGGTACTTCTTATCCATTTACTCCAAGAAGGAAGAAAACAGGATAAAATAAAAGCCAGACTGCCTTTATCGAATATTTATTAACTAGAGCAGGGGTCAGCAAACTGTAGCCTGCAAACCTGCCTGATTTTGTAAATAAAGTTTTATTGAAACACAGCCACACTCATTCATTTACATATTGTCTGTGGCTGCTTTCAAGCTCAAATAGGAGAGTTGAATACTTGCAAAAGAGATAATTTGTCCCACTAAGCCTAAAATATTTACTCCCTTGCCCTTTAGAAAGAGAGGATCCCTAAAATAGAGAATCTCTATTTAATTGAATTTCTAAAAACATATCTTTAGACATGATAGATAAAAAGGTTTTCAAAGATCTGGATATATCTTCAAAATGAAAACAGAATATCTCAATTAATTTTTATGTAATTTTAATGAAAAGTATAAATTTGGTTGTTTCTTTCATATAGGATATTTTCTAATACTCAGATATCACTTAACAAGAATTTCCCATTAAGTGACCTTGTGGGATTTAGTTTATTGTAAGCAAGTTGAATATTCATTTAGCCACTTTCACAGATGATATGTCTAAAAACATAATTACTAGCCATACTGTCAGTTATTTTACACTTTCGGTGAGCCCATTGCTTTATATCTCCAATCATATTTAATGCCCATTGGAGCCCCACAGGGTATAGTATTGTCAACCCTAAGTGCCCACAACTAGTAGTGGCAGAGGCAGAATAGAAAGCCAACTCTCTCTGGCTTCGGAGCCCATTAACTTTCTGTTCCTCCACATTGTCTTGAAAGGAGGGTTGGTATTCTTGAGCTACTTCCCTCCACACTTTGTTGCTAATGCCAGAGAGGGCAATTATATTGTTCCTGGAAATACCTCTTGTATGCCACTGTTGGAGATAATTTACCAGGCTGAGCCAAGTGAACCATGTGTCTGATGTAGTTTAGGAATTCTTCTCTCATTCTTATGTAGAACACAGTGGAGGATACCAGAGATGGTATTATTCAATTTCTTTCTATAGAGCTATGCTTAACCAATTCAGAATCCAAAGCTAAGAGATAGTTTCTCTCTTCTGGACAGGTATGTATCCTTCCTCTTATGAGTTCCCCAAAACTATAGAATTTGCGCTTCCCTTTTTGCTCTGGCTGCCAGAATGCTGAGACCTAAATATTTAATCTCAATTGCCGTAAATTACTGGCTTACCCTAAGTTTTATGCTAGAATCATCACTTCCATTTCACCACCTCTATTACTTAGCCTTTGTTCCCTCGGTTTGTGATACCACTGTTCCTTTTTGGAAGTGGGCATATTAGTAAATGGAATATGTGTAATAATGAGTTGAACTTTTAGTAAGCAAGAAAATAAGTGCTTAATGTATTGGTTATATATTACTTTTTCACCTACAGATCGATCTTCAAACATTCCTCACTCTCACAGATCAGGATCTGAAGGAGCTGGGAATTACGACTTTTGGTGCCAGAAGGAAAATGCTGCTTGCTATCTCAGGTGAATATAAATCCTCATACTCACATTTTAAAATCTGAATAACTTCTGCCCATGGCCCCAGCCAATGGGGCTGGTTCTGTCCATGAACCACTTGCTTACACACTGACACCTTGTGGTTGTGGTTCTAGAGTGTTTTCCCACTAACAGTGTGACAAATGCTGAGAACATCCCTACTACTCTTGCATCAAGGCGTTGGCCTGAAGACCTGCCTTGACAATGTTGTTCTTTAAAACAGATCTCTTCAGCAAGATCTAACCAAAATTGCCTTTTGCAGAACTTAAGAATGGGGGAGAGGTGGAATTCTCCTTTTCATGGTTGTGTTAAGCAATAATCATTGGGAAGAATTACTCTGGTTTGGCTGTCATGTTCCAACTGCATGTATCCTTGTCTGCCAGCTGAGATAACTGCACCAGAGAAGAAGAGAATGATCCTTGCTGTAGCTGGAATCTGGCAGTATAGTCTTGCTTTTAAATTTTTCCGAAACTCTTAATAGAATTTGTGAGTCATAGAGGGGTGGAGTATCCTGAATGTAGTTACAGAATGAAGGAAGATAATGTTGTGTCTCCCAGACCACCTTTTTTGTACACCTGTTGCATATACTGTGTATTAGAAAACATCCTTATGTGTATTTCCTGAGTACCTGCCATTTAAGAGGAATTAAGCTGGGTGGTGAGTCAGGAATCTGCAGATATATAACCATGTACCTCAAAAAGTTGTTTGGAGAAATAGGAAGGCAAAAAGAAACATAAAGGGAAAAAAAAATGAGGTTACTTTTTGAAGTTCTGATGAAGTTCATTAATCTCAATATTATATGTGTGCCAGTTTCTCAAAAATAGACACCAAGGGCAGAAGCCAAGTGTCAAGTATGGTAGGAGAATGACTTTGCCTTTTCAAAACATTGATTTTTGCAGACTCTGCCTTTATGAGGTCAGCGGTGCCATCCAACCAGTGCAAGTCCTTTCCAAACAGCATTCACTTATCAGATTAGCAAATAAAATAAAAACCACAGTCGTTTTCCATTTAATTTTAGCCTGAGATTGCATCCCTTTCCCAATCCCATCAGGAAATTGTATATATAGACCTAATACCTGAAGCACATATAAGCAGAGCAGCTCTGAAAGAAGGGTGGAAATTCAGCCACTGAGCAGCCTGTTAGGTCCTCCATTGATAGGGTTCTGCAGGCGTCAGTTGGAGAAGTCTTCTCCCCTCCTGCGCACGTGCGTAGTTGCATTAATGAAACTCCACAGGGCAGCTGCTTTTTCTTGTTTTGTTCATAAGATTAGCTTTGTATAGTAGAAAGAGCACTGTATTCACATAAGGAGATCTGAGCTTTGCCTCTGCCGAGGCATTAGTCCTTGGGTGAGTTTCCGAGGCATTAGTTCTTGGGTTAAGAAACTAAAACTCATTTGGTTTTAGTTTCTTAACCGTGAAGGTGGGTTAGAATAGATGATTGTGTAAGATTACCTTCCTTTTCTAAGGTCTGTCCTTCCATGCGCTGTGTCATCAGGGGTAGTGAAAATAACCGACAGTTTTAGCAGTGTATGTGATTAGGAGCACACTCTTTTGTTCTTTCTCTTTTTATTACCTGTGGCAATAGGATAATAATTTGCAATTTGTTTACTCTGAAGCTCAGCCCTAAATGCTATTTCTAGACTCAAATTAACCTTATATATGTTCACGTTCTTTTATTAATTAAAAAAATTAATATACTAGTTGAAATTTGATTAATTCACATAATCACTGAGCCTGTAGTATAAATATATCCTTGTGAGCAGGCACCTTTATACTAGAGAAGCTCGTCCTAGAATTTGATGATTATTCACTGGAGAATCATGGAATGTCAGGGACCATATAATGAAAATTAAGTTCTTTCTTCATACACCTAAACTTTGTAAATCTTCCAGCAACAAGCAGGTATCTCTAAATCATTGGGACCTTTATTCTGGAAGACATTTGTGATGTATTCCAGATGGGTTTTGGGGAATAGAGTGGAAACAGGAGGGGTTTTGAAGCTTCTGTAATTTTTTTTTTCTTCCTTCATCTTCAGTGTGGTTCTGTTGTGGTTACATACTACTTCTGTAAACCACCTCTCTCAATGGGGCTTACAGGTCTTCTTGCTTTTAAAGGAAATTAGAGGCTTTGAATAGATGCCTTATGAATGTTCGGCACAGTGTTAAGTATTCAATTATTTTAAGTATGATTTTGCCTTACTTTGTTGAGCATATTTGTTTGGACCTGGTAAATTGTTTTCTCTGCAAGTAATAAGTTTTTATTGAGAAACCCTTTGTCAAAAAACTTCTTTTTCCAATTCAGCTCATCTGATAACAAAGACATCCATTCCTAGTCTCAGAACATTCCATTTCCAGGGATAGAATCCAGGATAGCTGGGCAGCTTTTACTCATGTTTGTCTTGTGGTTATATAGTCTGGCTAGATACAGAGTTTGCTCAAAATTCCTTTCTAAAATTTTATAGATGTTTAATTTGTAATCAGGGTCATTCTTTCAGTGTAAGGTTTTATGTTGTTTTTAATCTTGGGCCCGAGGACATTTCTTTTAATGTCATAGAAGGAGAGGAGATTTATCTCTAGTAGAGACAGATCAGAGGGGGAAAAATGGTCTTTTTTCAAATTTATGATTTTTTGAAAATTCTTTGATTTCTCTCACAATATTTTAGTGAGTGATAAACTAAATGTATAGGGAAAGGTAAAAGGAACTTTAACATCCTGTTGACAGGCTTCCCACATCGGCCTCAGGTAGATCTAACATTTCCTGACCTATTCTTTTAGTTTGTGACTCTGTTCAGACCCGCAACAAGATCCTGAGAGCTGCCAGGATTGTGTGAACCTTGGAATTTCAAAGAAAAAGGTTGGTATTTTCCCAAACTATCTCTTAGGTTTACTTGAAAAAAAATCAGGAGGGAGTTTGCTTTTTAATATAAAAAAGAACAACAAAAATTAAAGTCTCTTCAGTAGGACTTAATCTTTAATAATCTCTGGAAGATTTATCTGTTTCACATTTAGAAATATATACCTTAGAAATTATTTAGAAATTATTTCTTTAGGGAATGGATGAATTCCTTCATGATCATTTTTATGCTCTCAAAAATCTAGTTGGTGTGACTTTCCAGAATAAAGTTTTCAATGTCTCTTTTAAAAATGTGTTTGTCTTCAGTGGCCCAATTTCTTCATATGCTCAATTGTACATGTTACGTGTGCTAAGGGAGACTGGTGTTTCACCTGTTCATTCCTCTTCCATCTCGATAGTATGGCAGTGTTCTCCTGATTCATGGGTTATTCTCTCATGAGAAAATGGAGGCCAAAGACAGTCCTCTAACTAAAAGGTGATAAAACTTTCCCAAGCCATGTACTTTTAAGGGGATTCATCCTTAACTCTCTTACAGTTACCTTTAAATACATTAAATTCTGTCTTGATTCTGAATCTCTGTTTTTAAACAAGATACATGTGTTCAACTTTTAGTAGGAATGTCATTGTTACAGTGTTTCTGCAGGAGTTCGAGGGTAGCCATCTATAAAGGAGCCTGCATATACCTTGCTTGTACAGAGATCTTCCTTGTTTCTCCAGAGTTTTAAAGATGTGTTTTTCTGTTTAAAAAATAAATTTGGTATTATGAAATCTGAAGTATAGCTGTATTATCTGGCATACCTGAAACTAATATCTTTTTAAATTTGTATTCCGATGCCTCAGTTGGTCTTCTCCACGTGGATGGACCACTGGAGCCCAGAGCCCAGGACATGGACCTCTGTGTAGGCAGATAGAGTTTCAGCCTGTCACTTAAAAGTTATTTTTAAAACTCAATTTTCTTATCTAAAATGGAGAATAGTGGGTACCTGGTGGCTCAAGTCGGTTGAGCATCGGCCTTCAGATATGATCCTGGTGTCCTGGGATCGAGTCCCATGTCCAGCTCCTTGCTCAGTGGGTAGTCTGCTTCTCTGCCCCTCCCCTGGCTCATGCTTTCTCTCTCTCTCACACTTACTCTCTCTCTCAAATAAATAAAATCTTAGTGCTCGCTTCGGCAGCACATATACTAAAATTGGAACGATACAGAGAAGATTAGCATGGCCCCTGCGCAAGGATGACATGCAAATTCGTGAAGCGTTCCAAATAAATAAAATCTTTAAAAAATATATAAATCAATAAAATGGAGAATAGTGATATCACTTACTCCTTAAGGAGAACTTAAATAGGACAAAACAAATCATAAAGTGCTTATCTTATAATAAGCACTACTAAATTGCTGTTATTTTTGTTCTGCCCTAAGACCTCACTGTGAACAAAAGAGAGATGTCTCCACTCTTGCATCACCCTTGTGGGGCAGACATTTACATTTTGGAAGGTAGCAAAGTGCAATGTTAAGGGTGCTGGTTCATCTTCCAGAACTTGGGAGATAAGTGCACATCTGGCCGTATGGCTGTCCCTAGCCACCTGTGACCAACCCACTGCCACCTGAGTCTTGTGACCAACCCACTGCAACCTGAATCTCTTGTTCTGAACCCCAGCACTGGTGTAGCCATAGCTTGCAGTGCAACTTCAGAATTGGAAAGGGGACTGTACCCCTGTGTGGTGGTGAGAATGTTTTGAGTACTGTGCAAATGTGGGTCTTGGATCTACTGGCTCTACTCCTGTCAAAAAAAGGGGAGGGAGGGAGGTGGGGAGGGAAGGCGAGAGGGAGGAAAGAAAAAGAAAGGAAAAGACAACACAACTTTAATCACATTAACTGTGTAATCCTATTATTTGATACTTCTGTTTGGTGGCTATCAGAACTCTAATTTCCAGAATATGACAATTCTCTTTACTGGTATGAGTTCATTAGCAAGAGTTACATCATTTGGTTTGAGGATTTGTAAATACATGTGTTGGGGGAAAGGGGATTGTTACATAGTAATAAACAAGGTGTACTGCTTCAATTAATTTTTTCCTTTCTGGTTAATAATTTCTAGTTGATGAAAGGCAAAGTAAACTGTGTTTTTCTCAGGACTCTGGTTTCTTTAAAATGAAAATAAAACATCCTAGTTTTCCCCTGAGAAGTTGAGTTCAAGTTTTAGTTGTTTTCAATTATAATTTCATAAACTGTTGGCATTTTTACTAAGTTGATTTTTTTATTCAAAGGAAACTCCTGCTGATACAGTTCCTTACATAACTCTTTCTAAAGACTCAAGGAGCAGAGGCATCATGAGTCAGTGGAGCCATTGGGCTGTGGCCTAACACTTCATCGTGCTCCTCTGTTATTCTCACATTTCTGTGTGGAGTCTTCTTTTCATGTCTGACTTCAGTAATTTAATGAATGCTGTGTTTGACATGGATGAGTTCAGTAGCTGTAATAATTTTCTGTGTCATTGGTAATACATCCTCTCATACGCCTCTCACCAGCTCTGATGGCTCCCCTTCCCTTGCCTCTGCAATGACATTTGGGATAGTTCAAACTGGTTAATTTGTCTACCAGGAATATAGAGAGTTCTGAGAACATGACATATCTGCCGGATAGTCTACAAACTGCAATAAAAATCATTTACTATCCTTGGTTCTCTCACTACCAACATGCTCCATTTAATATCAGACTTTCTAGCATTTCAGAAATGTCTTGACTGGCAACTAAAATTTTTCCTTTTGCTACCAGATTGACTTTCCCTCCAAAACCCTCTATGTCACCATTTTCTGGGCTCTACTGCCATGTTCCGTAGATTATAGAACTTCTCCATTGAGCTTCTAACAATTCTCTCTTTTTCTCTCTAGAACTAAATAAAAATCGAAGAAAGCTTTTTGAACCATCAAGTGCACGCACCTCTTTCCTGGAAGGCGGAGCGAGTGGGAGACTACCCCGTCAGTATCACTCAGACATTGCTAGTGTCAGTGGCCGCTGGTAGCAATATCCTGCAGGCATGCACCCGCCAAATCTGTCAAGTTGGACACAGGAGATCTGTGAACAGCCTTCACTGCACACCATCCTCAGTACTCTGGGTGTCTGGTATCAGGACCAATGCATCTTACTCAAACCTGAACTTTGTGCCAAAAAGGAAGAAAAGAGAGAAGGTGATCTTATGTCATCATACAGAAATGCCACATTTCGATGACTTTTTTAAAACGGCAATCTGACAGAACTTGCAATTTGAGGGTAGGGCTTTATTTCCTGTTTTTATTTACCTAAGTAATGTATGCACTGATTTTTTACTTAAAATGAAGGATTAATTGACATCTGGGATGCCAGAAAACTTAGAAGTTCTTTTTGTTTGCTTGTTTTGTTTAGGGATTTGGGGATTTTAAAAAAAAATAATCAAAATGGAATTTTCTGGTACTGCTTTAAAATAATTATTGAGGTCTTTCAGCACTTTACACTTTCTAATTTCTTGTCCTGTGGAAATCATGCCTCTTTCTCTCAACTTTCATGTCACCTGATATATTGGTACAAATCAGATTTAGGAATACTTTTCTGACAATCATATTTTTATTTGAAATGGTACTGGATTATTAGTTTTGTGCCAAATATTCTGACTTTGGGAAATGTAAATGACTCCCCTTGGTTCTGGACCAGTTCTGTTCATTTATGTCAACATCCTAGAAATAATTAGCAATTAACCTATTTCACATAACAGGTACAAAGAAAGACCAGAAGGACTTTGCAATATTAACCCTTTGCAGTCATCATATTTAGCCACTGCCTGTATTGCTAAAATGATTTTAATGGTTGTCTGAAGGCAAAGGGCTATTCTTTAGTATACTGCCACTAAAGGACACTTATTTATATCAAACTTTTATTTTTAGATATTATAAGCATACAGTACATACCTGATTAAATTGATATCTACTAGAGATTTATGGTAGAGAATGGACGGCATTCAATAACTGGAGCCCTAGATTGTCACTTTATTTAAAAAACGACAAGTAATCATCTGACAAGACAGCACTGTTGCCATTAAGAGGAGAAATAGATTACTATCCTTATCATGTACACTCTAGCTGTGCTCCATATGGTCACAGGACTTTCAAAAACCTTATCTGTCTGCTTGAAGTAGACTTGTGTTTGTTGAGAACAGAAAGGCTTTATTTAAGTTTCCAGGGTGACAGTTTATAAAAACAGCTGAGTTCCAAAGGAAGACTCCCACCCCCCCCCAAAAAAAGACTATTTTCTAAGTGGCTAGACTCATTGTTACTATCTTATACTGTGAAAGCCCAAGAAATCAGGCAACATTGTTTCCTAGATCTTTTCAGACATCTTACTATAGATTTATGAAGGGTTTTCAATCCATGAAGAAAATCACTAAGTGCCTCTCTTTCTTCAAGGCAATATTATTTCCAAGTGTATTAATTTGTTGGAAAACTTTCCCATAGGAAATGTTGTGAATTACCTGTACTGTAATGACTTATTTATGTTCAGTATTCAAGACTTTCTACATGGACATAAACCACTGTCACACATTCTCAGCAGAAGGTATTACATAAGCCTACATAACAATTGGGGACTTTCATACAAATGTGAGATTAGAAAGATTTGCCAGACATTTTTCCATGACTAGGTCTTACCATTAAAGTAAGAAAAAGAATTGAAATTTTGCACACAGAAAAAAAGTTTCACCTTAAAAAATAATATTGGTAAACTGGAAGGCATAAGTAATGGGCCTGTCATAAAATTATATCCATAATGACAGCACGAAGGGGATGCCCATTCCTAAACTAAATCTTGCATGCTTAAGTGTGAGAACTAAATTGCTTCTTTTGCAAGTACAACAGAATCATCCTCTGCACAAGTCACATGTCGATGGAGCTCCCTGCTTTACGTGGCTGTATGGACACATCATCCTACACATTCAGCACAGGGTAAGAATTTGGATTTGTTTCCTGTTCCACTCAGTGCTGTAAATTTCATTTCTTTAATAAGACCTTCCTAAATTAGAAAAAATAATAACAATCATTTAGAGCTCTTTCCCCAGCTCTCTACCATGCAGTTGTAATAGGAGGAAGATGGGATGAATTCACAGTATTAAGTTGATAACAGGTTTTATGTACAGTGCTTTGATACTATGCCAAAGAGAAAACTGTCCCAGTTAAACTAGATTAAATAGGGTGGCTAAAAATTAAAAAAAAAAAACAACAACAAAAAACACTGGAAATTACTTTTCTCACTTTCTCTTGATGCAATGAAGGGAATATGACACTACAGTATATGGTGTTGTCAGTGTTATATGATGCACAAAATATTTGGATTATTTGAATAAATGTTAGCTGTTAATCAGTCTGTGCCTTAATAGTGACCGGTTATCTGTAAATAGAGAACAGATACAGATTGTATTTTTGTGGGGGTTTTTTTGTCCTTCTAGTGATTTTTTTTTTTAATGAGAGATGGAATTAAGCATTGAAAATGGGAATTTTCTAAACTAATCAAATGTTATATGAAAAATAAATTTATATAATCCCTTTGTATTGCCCTTGCTAGATAAAATGTGTCTTTTTAATTTTTTTTTGCCTTTTTCAGCAGAATTGGAAGATGTCTCTGTAGTAGAATCTAGTGTGCATTCTCTCTTCCTGTTGTTTTGCATTGACCATCCTCATTTTCATCCAGAAGCTAAGGCACTTTATTTTAGTCATTGAGCTCGGGACAGTAATCAGTCATTGTTTCTCTGGCCACCCATAGGTATATACCAAAAGAGTAAGATTACACATTTTATTCTTGCTCTTTCTTTATTTTATAAAGAATCATATGTGTGACCACTTTGACAACCTCATCCATCAGCAGAGGAGCTCTTGCCTAAAGTTATACTGGGCTTCTTGACCCAGGTTTCTGTCTCAGAGACAGACCATCGTGCTGTCATACTGCACACCAAACCCTCACTGTGCCTTGTGCTGAGATTTTATCTAAACTGATCTTCAAATGGAATTAATATATTGCTAATCCTGGGAGTTGTTACATCTCAAGGAAATGCTAACCTCCCACTTATTTATGCTTCCAGAAATACCTCCACTTGAATTACCTGTGCCAGTGGTTCTTTAATAATGTTTCTAGCACAAGAGTTCTTTAGATAACTGAAATATTACCTATAAGCCCAATATTAAGTTATTCATTCACTTATTTTTCTATAAATACATGGGGCTTAGTAAGTACCAGGCCCCGTTCTAGGAACATCAGTGAAAACAGTATGGGACACCTGGGTGGTACAGTTGGTTAAGTGCCCAGCTCTTAGTTTCAGCTCAGGTCATGATCTCAGGATCATGGGATGGAGCCCTGCATTGGGCTCTGTGCTGAGTGGAGTATGGAGTCTGCTTAGGTTTCTCAAGCCCTCTCCACTTTCCCCTCCCCACTGCTCATTCTCTCTCTCTAAAAAATAATCCTTAAGAAAAATGGAAAAGGGTGGAGGGACTGGACAGTGGACTATCCCCGCCCTTCAACACAGGCCTCCATGTTTTTATAGCACTGAGAACTCCTGTGCTGAATAGAAACCCCAGTTTTTGACAAAACTGTTGAAAAGTTCCCATCTCAGAAATGGGCCTGTGCTCTCAAATGCAGTATTTCTTTCATCTACCTTTTGTTTTCTAGGTTTCATAAGTTTAATCAGATTCTCAAAAGGAATGCTTTATATTTATAATATATGACCCATAACTTCTTAGATTTGACTCCAAGTGACTTTATATTTAAAACTCAGATTTACCTTGAGAGAACATGAGTTTGCTACCACTGAGGACAATCTGAGAATGTAGCAATAGAGAGTAATGGTAGATGGTGACATAAGTTGTTCCTGACTTTGCTCCCCCCCACCCCCAAGAATGACTAACAACTATTCTTGAACAGGGCACCACTAAGAAAGTCCTAGAAAATGGGGGTGAGACTGAAGTGCCCCTCATGCCACAAAGACCAAGACAAACAGTACTGGAAGAATATGAGAAGTAGCTACACACTGGTGGCATTGCCTCTCCCCCAACCAGTGCAGTATCGTGCCAAAAGGTCTCCCCTAAACCTATATAGTTCCTCCACTGGAAAAAGAGTTCCCAGGGGAGACATCCAGCCACCTGAGGGTAGTGGGTTTTTTGGTAGAAGCACCTACTCTGATATCACTCCATGGGGATCATGGGAATCTCATTATGATGGAGAAGGGGAGAAGGGCTTCCAACAACCAACACTCAAATCTTAGCAGACTACATTTCCACCTGCAAGTCCAATCAATACTTCAACCAGTGACTTTGTAAATCCGCAGAGCCAAATAGGTGATGCATTCTGACCAGCTACATTCATACCACAGCAGGGTACAGACCTACCAGATCTGGGTATTTCAAATAGAATTTTGCCAGCCCTGGAGTCTTAGTCTTCCTGCACCCAGCCAGGAGAGCTGTGTCATTACCCCTTCCCATCCTCTCTCATAGCCCCCAGCCCCATACGACAGGCAGGGCTGACAGAATACCTGGAAGTTGCTTTGTAACCCACTAACATGCAAGGTGAGAGGGAAGAATTGATTGCCCCCAAAGAAGAGGAACCCTGTTTGGACAGGGAACTTGGGAAATGGGTTGGCTTGCATCAGTACCACAAACAGAACCTTAGTGGTATTGGAGCTGCTTCCCCTGCTGTGCCCAGAGAAAGGAAACAAATTCATAGCCCTAATTATTTTTTTTAAGGTTGTATTTATTTATTTGACAGAGAGAGCACAGCAGGGTGAGCAGCAAGCAGAGGGAGAAGGAGAAGCAGGCTCCCTGCTGAGCAGAGAGCCTGACATGGGGCTTGATCCCAGAGCCCTGCAGTCATGACCTGAGCTGAAGGCAGACGCTTAACTGACAGAGCCACCCAGGCCCCCCGGCCCCAATTACTCTTGAATACAACCTTCAAGCTGCGTGACCAAGGAAACTTGTCAGAATTCATGGGAAATTGTATTGTCTCCCTCAGTTCTGCTTACAGTGGCACTTAAAACAGAAAGCGTAGCCCATGGCACTCCCCATCTGTAGAGCAAAATCAGTGACCTCACTTACCAGAATATTCATTGTACACTCTTGCCTGATTCAGGTGCCCAAACAATAAGCCATGCATGCTGTGGGGCCTGTCCTACTGCCCTACAGGGAAGAGCAGCTCTTTTCATAGCCCCTGCCACTGCTGCTCCCGGTTCTCACTATTAGATAAGCCTGGCCAGGAACAAAGGCAACCGTGTAGCTGATCCCACAGTTACATTTGGTCAGGGAACCCAGTTGGCAGTCCTAATAAGCTGTTTTCAGCCAGTGTCACATCATCCCAGCACTGACAGAGCTCAGTTACCTTCCTCTCAGACTTTAATGGCAGGCCCCGTTGTCCAAGAATCTTGTTACCCCAGCAGACAGGTCCAGAACCCCAAACTTAGCTGACTTAGTACTTAGTGAAGTACTGTCTCTGTAAAGTGAACCTGTGAAGTCTGAAAGATAAGACAACTAAGATACCAATGTAAGGTTCACAAAAATCAGGTAAATATGACACCACCAAATGAAACTGAAAGCTGAAACTAATAACTGAAGGAAATGGAAACAGGGAAATGGAAATAAATGAACTGTCAGGCAAAGAATTCAGAATAATCCTCTTCAAGAAGTTTAATGACTAGGATAACAGTTAGAATTAGGAAAATAATTCATGAGCAAGATAAGATGTTCAAGAAAGAAATAATAACTATAAAAAATCAACCTAGAGCTAAAAAGTGCAGAATTCAATAGATTGAAAGGAAGACTCAAAAAACAATAACAACAAAAAAAAAGGGAGACTCAATATGCAAAAGAAATAATAAGAGATCTGGAAGATAGGACATTTGAAATTATCAAGTCAGAGGAGCAAAAAGAAAAGTGATGAAAGGGTGCCTGGGTGGCTCAGTTGGTTAAGTGACTGCCTTAGGCTCAGGTCATATCCTGGAGTCCTGGGATCAAGTCCTGCATCTGGCTCCCTGCTCAGCAGGGAGTCTGCTTCTCCCTCTGACCCTCCCCCTTCTCATGTTATCTCTCTCTCTCTTTCTCTCTCTCTCAAATAAAATCTTTTCTGAAAAGTGAAGAAAGCTTATAGGACATATGGAAAATAATAAAACAATATTAATACAATAACAATAAAAACACTTGGGAATTCCAAAAGGTGGAGAAAATGAGAAAGGAACAGAAAGTATATTCAAATAAATAATACCTGGAACTTTTCCAAGGAGGGGAGAGAATTAGACATCAGATCAAGGAGACCCCAAAGACTCCAAATAGATCAAACTGAGACATTATAATTACATTGTCAAAAGTCAAAGAATTTTAGAAGAAGCAAGGAAAAAAAAAGTTATGTACAGGGGAACCCCATAAGATTATTGGCAGATTTCTTAACAGAAACTTAACAGGCCAGACAAGACTGGGAAGACATATTCAAAATGTTGAAATTTAAAAAACAAAAAACAAAAAAACCTGTCAACCAAAAATAGTATACTTGGTAAGCTGTCCTTCAGAAATGAGGGAGGGATAAAAACTTTCCTGAACATATAAAAGCTGTGGGAATTCATTACCACTACACCTGCTAAAGGGAGGTCTTTGAGTAGAAATAAAAGGATGCTAATTAACATCCTAAAAACATAAAGCAGTGTGAATGATAGATATACTATCAAAATTAGATTGCACACTATGGTAATTGATTCTGTACCATGGTAATGGTGGTGCATAAGTCACTAACAAATTTGGTAGTTATAAAACAAAAGTTATAAAAATAATCATAACTACAAAAATTTGTTAAGTTGCACAATATAAAAATATGTAGATTATAACATCAATAATGTAAAAAGTGAGGAGAGAAATAAAAGTAAAATAAAAAGTACGAAGGAATTCTATCAAAGTTGTTAGTAGTTTTAAAAAGGGTGTTAAAATATGGAATCTTGAAATTATCTTCTCTATACTAAGAATAAGTACTTTTAATAAGGTATCTTCGGGTTTTTTGTTACCATTATATTCCTTTGGAAAATGGACAATAAATAAATCTTTAAAAAAAATTTTTTTTAAAGGGTGTTAAAATTTTAAGATTTTGTGTAAGGGAAAAACCTGTTGTAATTATTCAAAAGTTCATGATTTAAAAAGACTCGGAGGATGCTGATACCACATAACATTGAACACACACAATAAAAGACAGCAGTGTAAGAAACAAAGGACAATGGGAAAAAGGAAAAAGAATAAAACAACCAGAAAACAATGAACAAAATGGCAATAATTCCTTACTAATAATTCATTAAATGTCAGTGGGTTAAATTCTCCAATCAAAAGACATAGAATGCGGACTAGATTAAAAAAAGAAAATCCAAGGATATGGTGCCTGCAAGAGACTCACTTTAACCTTAAATACATAGTCTGAGAGTGAAGGGAAAGAAAAAAATAATTCAAACAAAAGGTAAATAAAATGCATATTTATATCAGAAAAAATAGACTTTAAAGCTTCTAAAAAGAGGGGCTCCTGGGTCATTTAATTGGTTAAGCTTCTGCCTTTGGCTCAGGTCTTGATCCCAGGGTCTTAGGATCGAGCCTCACAGTGGGATCCCTGCTCATTAAGGAACCTGCTTCTCCCTCTCCCTCCTCCTGCTGCTCTCCTGCTTGTGTGCTAGCTGGCTCTCTCTCTCTCTCTCTCTGTCAAATAAATAAAGAAAATCTTTTTAAAAATTAAAAAATGCTAAAAAGAGGCAAAGTAGCTCATTATATAATGATGTAGAGGTCAATTGACCCAAAAATATAACTATTGTGAATATTTATGCACCCAAATTGGAGCACCTAAATAAATAAAGCAAAAACCAACAGAGCTAAAAAGAGAAATAGAAACACAATAGTAGTTGGGGACCTTAATACCCCACTCTCAATAACGGATAGGTCAGACAGAGAATCAATATGGAAACCGTGGATTTAAACAGCAGTATAGACCAAAAGAACCTAACAGATATATCCAGAACATTCTATCCAATGACAGCAGAACATACATTCTTCTCAAGCACACATGGAAACTTTTCTTAGAATAGATCATACGTCAAAGGCACAATACAAGTCTTGGCAAATTCAAGAAAATTGAAATCATACTAAGTATCTTCTCTGATTGTAATAAAATCAAAAAGAAGAGAAAAACTGGAAAACTCATAAATTTGTGGAAATTATACAACCAATGAAAAAAAATTAAAAAGGAAATAATATCTTAAGACAAAAGAAAATGAAAAAAATCATACAAAATTTATAGTATGCAGCGAAAGTAGTTCTCAGAAGATCATAGCAATAAACACCTACATTAAGAAGCAAGAAAAATCCTAAATAAAAAACCTCATTCTGTGCTTTAAGGAAATAGAAAGTGAAGAACAAATTGAGCCCATATTCAGCAGAAGGAAGGAAATATTAAAATTAGAGGAAAGATAAAAGAAATAGCAAATAAGAAAACAACAAAAAATTGATAAACATTTAGCTGGCCTAACAAAGAAAGAAAGAGAGAAGTCCCAAATCAACAAAATGATAAATGAAAATGGAGATATTACAACTGACACTACAGAAATACAAAGAATCATCGAGGAATCATAAGTTCTTCATAAGTTATGAACAACTATACCTCAGCAAACTGAGGTATACAATCTAGAAAAATTAGATTTCTACAATCTAGAAAAATTTCTACAATCTAGAAAAATTAGAAAAGTTCTTAGATATATATATAAACTACTAAGACTGAATTAGGAAGGGGCACCTGGGTGGCTCAGTGGGTTGGGCCTCTGCCTTTGGCTTGGGTCATGGTCTTGGGGTCCTGGGTTCGAGTCCCACATCAGGCTCTCTGCTCAGCAGGGAGGCTGCTTCCTCCTCTCTCTCTCTCTCTGCCTGCTTCTCTGCCTACTTGTGATCTCTGTCAAATAAATAAATAAAATCTTTAAAAAAACAAAAGACTGAATCAGGAAGAAACAAAATTAGAATAGGCAAATTACCAGTAAAGAGTAATAAAAAATCTCTCAGTGAAGAAAAGCCCAGGACCAATAGCTTCATTGGTAAGTTTTATCAAATATTTAAAGAATTAGTGCCAATCCTTATCCTTCTCAAGTTGTTCCAAAAAATCAAAGAGGAGGGAACACTCCCAGACTGACTTTACAAGGTCAGCATTACATGACACCAAAGCCAAAAAAGGAAATTCCTCAAAAGAAAAATTCAGGCCAATATTCTGAAGAATGTACATACAAAATTTTTCAATGGAATACTGGTAACTCAATTCAGCAGCATAATTAAAGGTTCAGTCACCATGATCAAGTGTGATTTATACCTGGGATTCAAGGATAGTTCAAAATAAGAAAACCAACCAATATGATACATCACATTAATTGAATGAAGGAAAAAGTTATATAATCACTTCAATAGACACAAAAAGTATTTGACAAAATTCAACATTGATTAATGATAAAAATTTAATAAATTATGTGTAAAAGTAATGTACTTCTAAATAATAAATGTCATTTATCATAGCATCATACTAACATCATACTCAATGGTGAAAGGTTGAAAGCTTTTCCTTTAGGATCAAGAACAAGACTAGGGTGTACACTTGCACCACCCCATTCAACAAAAAATACTAGAAGATTTTTTCAAAGCAATCATGCAAGAAAAAAGAAATAAAAAATAACAGTTTTGGAAAGGAAGAAATAAAATGTATTTATTTGCAGATAAAATGATTTTATATTTAGAAAATCCTAAAAAACTGCACCCAAAACTTAAATCTGATCAATGAATTCAGTAAAATTGCAGGATCAAATTTCTTGTACAAATACCAGTAGTGTTTATATAAATATGCAACAAATTATCAAAAAAAGAAATAAAATTATCTTATTTACAATAGTATCAAAAGCAATAAAATACATAGGAATAAATTTAACCAAGGAGGTAAAACTCTCTAGAAACTACAGGGCATTGATGAAGTCAAAGACACAAAAAAATGGAAAAAAAAAATCCTGTGTTCATGGGTTGGAAGAATTAATATTGTTAAATGTCAATATACCAGAAGATATCTCAGATTCAATGCAATCCTTATCAAGATTCCAATGGCATTATTTAAAGAAGTAGAAAAAAGAATCCAAAAATTTAAATGGAATAACAAAGAAATCCAAAAAGCCAAAGCAATCCTGAGAAAACAGAACACAGTGGTAGGCATCACACTTTCTCATTTCAATCCATACCAAAAAAGCTATAGTAATCAAAACAGTATGGTCCTGCATAAAAACATAAATATAGATCAATGGAACAGAACTGAGAGCTCAGAAATAAACCTAAGCATATATTGTCAACTAATATTTATAAGGGAACCAAAAATACCCAGTGGAGAATAGACACTCTGTTTAATAAATGGTGCTTTAAAAAACTAGTTATTAATTATAAAAGAATGCAACCAGACCCTTATGTCACTCACAAAAATTACCTCAAAAAGGAATACAGACTTAAATGTATGACCTGACCATGAAACTTCCAGAAGGAATCCTAGCAGAATATTTTGTTGGCATGGGTCTTGGCAATTATTTTTTGGGATATGACACCTTTTAAGTGTCAGGGCAGCATGGCAACAAAACCAAAAATAAACAAGTGATACTACATTGATCTAAAAAGTTTCTGCACAGCAAAAGCAAGTGAAAAGAAACCTACAGAATGGGTAAAATTATTTGCAAACTATATACCTGATAAGAGGTTAATATTCAATATATATAAAGTACTAATATGAATCAATAGCAAAGACCACCACCACCATCAAAGAATCTAATTAAAATAGGATAAAAGATCTGAATAGATACTTTTTCCAAAAAAATATATATAAATGACCAGCAGGTATACAAGGTGTTCAACATCTCTAGTCATTAGGGAAATACATATCAAAACCACAATGACCTGTCACCTCATGTCTATTAAAATGTCCATCTTCAAAAAGACAAAAGATGACTCCAGGAGATGTCAGCATAGGAAGATTCTGAACTCAACCCTTCCCACAGACACACCAAATCTGTGGCTCATTTCCTTCTGAAAGAGAACTGAAAATTAGAAGAGCTATATCTTTACAATGAAGGCTAAAAAGACCACATTGAAATAGATAGGAGAAGCAGACATGCAACGTCACCAAAAACCCCACCCCTGGTTTGGCAACACAAAATAGGAATGGATATCACCAGTCTAGTGCTTCTCCCAGAGGAACAAGGGGTTGGTATCCCACATCAGGCATCCCAACTTCTGGGATCTATACCAAAGAAACAAGCCCCAGAAACATCTGGCTTAGAAAACCAATGGGGATGTTGTCTAAGGTATCAAAATTGCTGTAGGGAACTGAGATTCCCTTTTAGAAGGATCATGTGTAGTCTTACTTGCCCAGAGACCCAGTAAAAAAAAAAAAAAAAAAAAAAAAAAAAAAAAAAAAAAACACAGGAACTCAAAAAGCTCTTAGACTGTATTTGAAGGAGATTTATATGTTAATCTAAAAGCATCTGCTGGAGGGACAGGAAACAGTTAATCATCTCTCTGGGTACAGAGGTGTTGGCGGATGGCATTTTTGCACTCTTCACCTACCCTGCTAGCATGAATTGGCAAATTCAGACACAGAATTCTCCTGCTGCTTGCTAAGATAGGTCATGGCAGTATCTTGCTACGTGGCTAAAGCATGAAAGAGGGGGCAGTTGTAGAACTCTGCTCCCTGGCTGGGGCAGGGAAGCATGGTTGTGGTATTCTCCCACTCCCTAGCTAAAGCCCGCAAACACAAGTGCTTGTGACATTCCAATAATTCTCTGGCTCAGGCTGGTGAGTATGAGTGGTCATGGCATTCTCCTGCTCCTAGCCTAAAGCTGGCATGTGTGCAGACAAGGCACTCTCCTTAAGCCCACAGATATGTGCTGTTAAGATATTTGCCCACTGCCTTTCCGTAGCCCGCCAGGAAACTCCTCCACCTACACTCTTCAGCTGCTTAGCTAAAGCCAGCAGGTTCACAAAATCCACCCAAAGATTACTGCCTGGCCCTGGTGGCCAAGGGAGCTCACATTCCTGAGATCCACCGGAATATAACAATCAGAAAGACAATTTTTGGTGGGCCACTCACCCCTGCCAAAGGCACTGCACGCACAGCAGACTGAAACACAATCCCAGTTCCCCTGTAAAAAGGACTATTTACTTAGCCTGGAGCTTCATCCTGAAGAACAGACTTCAGGTTTCCCACACATCTAGAGGACTGGAGGTGAGACACCATTGTTGTACTCTCTTGGACACCCAAAAATGTTTATACACTCATCTGGGGCCCAGGGTTTGCAACTTCCATCCAAAGGATACTTCCTGATCTGGTCTAGAGGCCAGCAGGAATTTCAATTGCAGCCTACTGCCTGAGGGTCTGGCTCCCAATTACCCTGAAACTAGGTGCTAAATGAGATTCTGCTCCTTGGAACACTGATAGATCTTGGCACACCCTCAGCCATAGGAATATATCAAGAATAAATCATACTGTTTAGACAATCACAAAGGTTCAAAAACAACCAACAACAAAGGTGAATGAGAAGATTTATCACATAAACAAGACCATTCCTTCAAGACAGAGAGTTGGCTGTTTCATGTAATACATAAAAACCAAAACAGAGAGAGAGTCGAACAAAAATGAGAAAATAGAAAATATGTTCCAGATGAAAGACAAAGGACAAAACCTCAGAAAAATACCTTAATGCTATGGAAATAAGTAATGTACCTGATAAAGAACTCAAAGTAATGGTTACAAAAATGCTCACCAAAATTGGGGAAATAGGTGACCAACAAAACAGAAAATATAAAGAAAATACCAAACAGAAGTCACAGAGCCAAAGAATATAACTGAACTGAAAAATACACCAGGGGGGCTCAACACAGACTCTATGAAGCAAAAGAACTTAATTTCAAGCAATAGTATTTATGCAGATAGAGCAGAAAAAAGACCTAAAATCATAGTCATAATCATAATATAATGATAACTTAAGGAACCTATAGGACAACATCAAGTGGAATAACATTTGCACTAGGGGTCCCAGAAAAAGAGAGAGATAAAGGTGCAGAAAATTTATATGAAGAAATAATGATTAAAATTTTCCCTAACCTAGAGAAGAAAACACATCCAGGTCTAGGAAGCCCCAAGAATACCAAAAAATATGAATCCATAGAGAGCCACATCAAAACATATAATTAAAATGTCAAAAATTAAAAATTAAGAGAGAATGTTAAAAGCAGCAAGAGAAAAACAAATTGTTATGTAAGGGAAACCCCATAAGGCTATCAGCAGATTTTGAAGTAGAGTCTCTGCAGGCTAAAGGTGAGTGGTATGACAAATTCAAAGTGCTAAAAGGAAAACAAACAAAAAAACTCCAAAGAATATTTTACCCATCAAGATTATCATTCTGAATTGAGGGAAATTTGCTTCCAGATAAGCAAAAGTGAAAGGAACTCATCACTACTAAACTGGCTTTGTAAGAAATGTTAAGAGGGGAGCACCTGGATGACCCAGTTGGTTAAGCATCAGACTCTTGATTTTGGTTAGGTCATGATCTCAGGGTCATGAAATTGAGTCCTCTGTTTTGGGCTCTATGCTCAGTAGGGAGTCTGCTTGATATCCTGTCTTTCTCCCTTTCCCTCTAGCCCTAAACTACTCTCCAATGCTCTCATGTGCTCTCTCTCTCTAAAATAAATGAACCTAAAAAAAGAAAATAAATAAAAGACAAAGAAAGCAATGTTAAGGCAATTTCTTTAAGACTGAAAAACAATAGCACCAATAAATAACAAGAAAGCATAAAAGTATGAAACCTCATTGGAAAAAGTAATATATATGTTATATATTATATGTATAATATATAGGAAAGGTAGATTAATCACTTATAAAGGTACTATAAAGGTTAAAAGAAAAAAGTAATAAAGTCAACTAAAACTATAATAAATAGTTAAGGAATATGTCAAAAAGATGTAAAAAAGTGCCATCAAAAACAAAATGTTTGTGGGGAAATACAAATGTAAAGTTTTGGAATGTGTTCAAATTTTAGTTACTATCAACTTAAAATTGACTCACATACATAGGATGATATATATGAACTTTGCAAACCAGAAAGCAAAAATTTATATTAAACACACAAAAGTGGGCACCTGGGTGGCTCAGTCAGTTAAGCATCTGCTTTCAGCTCAGATCATGATCCCAGGGTTCTGGAGTCCTGAGTTGGGCCCCCTGCTCAGCAGGAAGTCTGTTTCTCCCTCTCCTTCTGCTGTTCCTTCTGCTTGTGCATGCTCTCTCTCTGCTAAATAAATAAATAAAATCTTTTAAAAAAATAAATAAACATAAGAAAATGAAAAAATATTTAAACATAACACTAAAGAAAGTCAACTAGGGATAAGAGAAAAAGAAGAAATAGAGAAGAAACAGAGGAACTACAAAAGCAGCCAGAAAACAAGAAAATGACAATTAGACATATGTATCAATATTTAATTTAAAGGGACTAAATTTAAAGGGCAATCAAAAGACAAAGAGTGGCTGAATGGATAAAAAGCAAGAAACATCTACATACTGCATATAAAAGACTCATCTCAGAAGTAAGGACACACAGAGACTAAAAGTGAAGAGATGAATGCAAAGTCACCATGCAAATATTTCACCATGCAAATAGTGATGAAAGGAAGGTATTGTAGCTATATCCCTATCAGACTAAACAGACTTTAAGACAAAGACTATAATAAACAAATAGGGGCACTACATAATGATAAAAGGGTCAACACAATGAGAAGATATAACATATGTAAATATATATGTACCTAAAATATATAAAATAAATATTAACAGGCTAAAAGAGATAAATTGTCAGCAATATAATAGGGGATATTAATACCCTACTTACATCATTAGATAGATTATTCAGACAGAAAACCAATAAGGAAATATACGTCTTAAACAACATGTTAGACCAGATGGATTTAATAGATATATACAGAACATTACAGCAGAATACACATTCTTCTTAAGTGCACATAGAACATACTCCAGGATAGATCACATGTTAGACCATGAAACAAGTCTTGATAAATTTAAGAAGATTGAAATATCAAGCTCCTTTTCTAACCACAATGGTATGAAGTTAGAAATTAACTACAAAAAAAACCTCGGGAGAAAAATCCATAAACATATGGAGGCTAAACAACATGCTATTAAACAACCAATGGGTCAATGAATAAATCAAAAAGGAAATAAAATATACCTGGAGATGAGTGAAAATGGAAATACAACATTCCAAAATCTATGGGACACAGCAAAAGTGGTTCTAAGGGGAAGTTTATAGTGATCAAAGCCTACATCAAGAAACAAGAAAAATCCCAAATAATTAAAGCTTTTACTTAAAGGAACTAGAAAAAGAAAATCAAACAAAACCCAAAGTTAATAGAAGGAGAGAAATAATAAAGATCAGAGTAAAAATAAGTGCCTTAGAGACTAAAAATAATAGTAAAGATCAACAAACTTAAGGTCTCATTCTTTGAAAAGACAAGAAAAACTGATAAACATTTAGACAAACTCATCAAGAAAAAAAAGAGAGGTTACAAATAAATAAAACTAGAAATGAAAAAGAAGTTAAAAACTGACACCACAGAAATACAAAGTATTATAAGTGACAATTATAAAAAATTATATACCAACAAACTGGACAACCTAGAAGAAATGGATAAATATCTGGAAACATACAATATATCAGGACTGAATCAGGAAGAAATAGAAAGTCTAAACAGACTGATTACTAATTAGAATCAGTTATTAAAAAAAAACTAATAAACAAAAATCCAGGACTGGAAATCGTCAAATCTTCACAGGTGCATTCTACTAAACCTTTAAAGAATAGTTAATACCCATTTTTCCCAAGTTATTCAAAAAAATTGAAAAGGAGAGAATGCTTCCAAATTCATACCAAAACCAAAAATACTACAAAAAAGGAAAATTATAGGCCAAAATCCCTGATGAATATAGATGCAAAAAAATCCTCAATAAAATATTGACAAATTTAATTCAACAATATTATTTTTTAATTTAAAAATATTATTGAAAGGATAATATACCATGATTAAGTGGAGTTTATTCTAGGAATGCAAGGATGATTCAATGTACATAAA
Source organism: Taxidea taxus jeffersonii (assembly GCA_003697995.1). Lineage (NCBI taxonomy): Eukaryota > Metazoa > Chordata > Mammalia > Carnivora > Mustelidae > Taxidea > Taxidea taxus. Next base: position 83,586 of record ML105926.1, on the reverse strand, counting down.
TCAATCAATGTAATATATTACATTAACAAAATAAAGAATAAATACCACATGATCATTTCAATAGATGAAGAAAAAGCATTTGGCTAAATTCAAAATCCATATGTGATGGAAACTCAACAAAGTGGGTATAGATGGAATATATCACAACAAAATAAAAACCATATTTGACCAATCTACTGCTAACTACATACTCAATGGTGAAAAACTAAAAGCTTCTTCCCTACGATCAGGAACAGGACAAGGATGTCCATCTTTGCCACTTTAATCATATAGGAATAGTATAGGAAGTCTTAGGTACAGCATCAGACAGGCAGAAGAAATTAAGGTAATCCAAATTAGTAAGTAGAAGTAAAACTTTCACTATTTGCAGATGACCTAATACTATATATAGAAAATCCTAAAGTCTCCACCAAAAAATCTATTAGAACTAATAAATGAGGGGTGCCTGGGTGGCTCTGTCATTAAACATTTGCCTTCATGGGGCACCTGAGTGGCTTTGTTGGTTAAGCATCTGCATTTCTCAGGTCAGGACCCTGGGATTAAGTCCTGCAATGGGCTCCCTGCTCAGTGGGGGGCCTGCTTCTGCCCCTCCCTCCACCGTGCACTCTCTCTCTCTTTCTCTCTCTCTCTTGCTCTGCACTGTCTCTCTCAAATAAATAAACAAATAAAATCTTTAAAAAAAAAAAAAAAGCATCTGCATTCAGCTCAGGCCATGATCCTGGGGTCTGGGGATTGAGCCCTGTATCAGGCTCTCTGCTCAGCAAAGAATCTGCTTCTCCCTCTCATTCTGCCCCTACCACCTGCTCATTCTCTCTCTGTCACAAATAAATAAAATCTTTAAAAAAAAACCCTAATAAATAAATTGAGTAAATTTTCAGGATACAAAATTAATATACAGAAATCTGTTGCATTTCCATACAAATGATAAACTATCAGAGAAATTATAATTCCATTTGCAACTGTATCAAAAAGAACAAAATACCTAAACATAAATTTTACCAATGAGATGGAAGACATGTACTCTGAGAACTATAAGACACCAATGAAAGACATCGAAGAGGACACAAATAAATGGAAAGATAGACTGTGCTCATAGATGAGAAATGTTAAAAGGTGTCTTATTGGAGATGTAGTGGAAACAGCAAGAGAATTAGAATTAGAAGTGGAGCCTGAAGATGTGACTGAATTGCTGCAACCTTATGCAGCGGATGAGGAGTTGCTTCCTATCACTGAGCAAAGAAAGTGGTTTCTTGAGATGTAATCTATTCCTGATGGAGATGCTGTGAAGATGGTTGAAATGACAACAAAGGATTTAGGACATCACATAAACTTAACCAACAGCAGGGTTTGAGAGGATTGATACCAATTTTGAAGAAGTCCTGTGGGTTAGATTATACCATGCTATGGAACAACATCACATGTTAAGGAAAAATTATTTGTGAAAAAAAAGAGTCAATTGATGTGACAGACTTCATCATTGTTTTAAGAAATTGCCACATTCACCCCAATTTTCAGCAACCAACACCCTGGTTAGTCAGCAGCCATCAACATTGAGGCAAGACCCTCTATCAGCAAAAAAATTCTGACTCACTGAAAGCTCAAATGGTGGTTAGCATTTTTTAGCAATAAAGTACTTTTTAATTAAGATATGTACATTGGTTTGGTTTTTTTAGACATAAGGCTATCATACACTTAATGGACTATAGTATAGTTATGTAAACATAACTTTTATATGTACTAGAAACCAAAAAATTCATTTGACTTAGTTTCTTGTTTTATTCACTTTATTTCAGTGGCCTGAAACTTAACCAGAGTATCTCTGAGATATGCCTATATCATATGTCAATTATACCATAATAATGATGATGGTGATATAATAATACTTGGGGAAAACAACCAACAGAAAACAAATGTTGGCAAGGATGTGGAGGAAGGAGAACCTATTTGCGCTGTTTGTGGTATTTGTGAACTGGTACAATCATTATGGGAAACAATCTAGAGGAAAATTAGCAAATAATTAGTAAAAAAATTTTTAAAAGAACTACCATATGACCCAGCAATTTCTCTTCTGGGAATATATTTAAATGAAATGAAAACAATAACACAAAATGTTACCTGTACCCCCATGGTTATAACAGCGTTATTTACAATAGCCAAGACATGGAAACAAACTAGGTGTCCACTGGTGGCTGAATGGATAAAGAAGATGTGATACACACACACACACACACACACACACACACACACACACACGACTGTTATTCAGCTTTAAAAACACACACGCACACAAGGATGTTCTGCCACTTGCAGCAACATGAGATGGACCTCGAGGGCATTATGCTAAGTGAAATAAACCAGACAAAGACAAATACTGCATGATATCCCTTACATGTGGAATCTAATTCTTTAAAAATTACACACACTCATAGAAAAAGAGAGCATACTTGTGGTTACAAGATCTGGAGGGTGGGTGGAGAGGAAATTGGAGAAGGTGGTTAAAAAGTACAAACTTTCAGTACTTGGAATGTAAGGTATAACCTAAAGACTATAATTAACACTGCTGTATTGTATACACACACACACACACACACACACACACACACACACATATTGTCATTAAGAGAGTAAATCCTAAGAGTTCTCATCCCAAGGAAATTTTTTTTTCCTTTTTCATTTTATTGTATCCATATGAGATATTGGATTTTAACAAAAATTGTGGTAATTATTTTACAATATGTAAGTTAAACTATTATGCTGTATACCTCAAATTCATACAATGATGTATGTCAGTTATTTTTCATTAAAACTGGAAAAATGTAGTAATACTCAGAAATTAATTCTAAAAGTAGACCTCTGAAAAGACATTGGACAATGTAATAAATGGAATCTCCTTAGATATTCAAGTTTCCAAGGGAACTTCACGGTCTTGCCTATGTAAATCTTGGCATACCTTGTTAAATTAGCTCAGGATTGGTCCTTTTCTTGAGTACTTATTAATTTTACATATTCAAATATGTTAAAGTGCATTTAACCTCATTTTGATAATAAAACTGATATTTATTCAATATTATATAATTCCATTTATTATCAGAGGCCATGATTCTGTTTTCTCCTACAGTCCTGCTCTAAGTAAGCAGCTTCTTTTCCTCATCTCCGACAGCCATTCAGATAACTTTCAGGTAATCTGGGTGAGAAATGAAGAAATTCGAATTTGTAGTTTGACAAATATGCATTTAGATCTTCTCTTTAGATCTCAGGAAAATTCTTCTGTGTCACAAAATCCTCACTGGTAGAAAGGACATATTACCCACCTCCTAGAATTGAAGTTTCAAGAGAGGCCTTGTATAACTCGTCCCACATAGTACGTGGCACACAGTGTGCAGTGGATGAAGAGCAGCAACTATTATTACTGACCGATTGTTCCTTTCACTGCCTGGCCTTTCTTTGCCCATCAGGGATTGTCACTGTGTTCATCTGCTTTTTGCATCAGCAGGGGAAGCCCATTTCTTCTGTCAGAACATGAGTCATGAGGAGCATTGTAAACCCCAGTCTCAGCAGCCTGCCTCCAGACTGATAAGGTTGAAGTCAGAACACTTTCCTGAAGGTGAAGAGTCGAAGGCCTCACACTTTGTTCAGAGACCTGTACTGTATTTGGTTGCTTTTTATTTTGGTTCTTTAACATTTCTGACTCACCAGAACACTAATGTGTGTGGAGAGGATTAGTAGCTAATTCTAATAGTCCTATACTTCGTGTTTAATTGTTATGTTCCCAGAGAGTTCTCATTACTTCCAGATGGCATTCTTTCCCCCTAAGATCACCTCAGTCCTCACCCCCTGGTTCTGCTCAATTTCTTCCACTCCCATTTTTTGGGGGCCCCACTACTACCCCCAGGACTTAATACCAGTTTCCTTTGTGTGTGTATAATGAGCTTTGCTTTTCTTTTAGAAGGAGCCATTTGCCTATATTTATGCTAAGTTTAGTTGTTTTCCACTTTAAAAAATGAACTGAGTTAGATAATATTTGACCATTCCTACAGATGTGGCCAGGATACTTCAAAAACACTTCATCAGGGGATTTCACATTTTTGTTGCTTTTTAAAATACTTTGACTCATTCTGAAAGGAGGCAAGTACAGCTTAAAGTTCTCTTTCTCAAGGGTTAGGCCACAAATGTGTTTTGGAACAGATTTTGGGAATTGGATTCTGAATCTGACTTTGGAGGCAGAATTTCAGTGTGGGAACCAGAACCTTTAGGAAAAAATTACAGTAACTGAAATGTTTCAAATTCATAATAGAATGTTTGGATGCGTTATAAGAGGAAAAAAAAGGAGTAGCTCAATAATTTGGTGTGTGGCCTTTTTTTTTCCTCCCAGGCCAGGGAAAACAAATGATTCTTACCCCATGGTGTTCAGTGCTTCTTAATTCCTAATAAAGAGGTTGTGGGAATTAGACATTAAAAGACTTTAGTGAAACATCTAGAAAACAATATATGTTCAAACAAAATTTTCACTGAATGACAATTGATTCTTTGTCCAGACTGCCAATGCAATTTGATACAAAGTAACTATGGATAAAGTTTTCCAGCTTTTTAAGTTTGGTGATGTGGGTGGGTGACACTTCCTTTGTTTTTCCTTTTCTTTGCCAGAATCATAAGCTGACATTGATAATAGACACATGAAGTTGCTCTACATAAATTCTTCCTATAAGTTGAAAAAGTCTCCTCCTTGTGTTTCACAAAGCTGAGTTAAATTCCTAGACGAGAAAGGGAAATCTCATCTTATTATATTCTTTATATATTTAAAAGCCTTAAAAAACACATAAAACTACCTTAACTGTTTCCATCAGAAAATGTGAAGACAGAATGGCTTTAAGGAAAGTTACAGCCTTATCTGTCATGTCATAAATTTTAAATCAGGCACTCCAATATAATGAAGATGTCTTTAAAGAAGTGATTTGTTAAAAAACAGTATTTCTCTATGTATTATTCTGTATTTCTCCCAGTTTGTTAAAAACAATTAAATCTAGGTGATGTAAAAAATGGGTGGTATGCCAGTGCTTCTCAAACCATATGTGATGAAAAGCCAGTGTTTAAAAATTCACTTGAAATGAATTCTTCATATAATAAAAATCTTGTGGCTGTATAGAATTGTTATAAAAGTTTCTAAATGCTTCCGCCCCCTGCTCTTAATGCAGAGAACAAACAGTTCTTGAATTCACACCTGTCCATAGGCCACTCTTACAGGAGTACTCAATTACACATTTTTCATAACAGAAGAGCTTAGAAATGTATTTTTAAGTTTTTTTTATTTAAAGAATTTATTTATTTATTTGACAGAGATCACAAGTAGGTAGAGAGGCAGGCAGAGAGAGAGGAAGGGAAGCAGGCTCCCTGCCGAGCAGAGAGCCCAATGTGGGGCTCGATCCCAGGACCCTGAGATCATGACCCGAGCCGAAGGCAGAGGCTTTAACCCACTCAGCCACTCAGTGCCCCTTAGAAATGTATTTTTAGAAGATACATGGAATTATCAAGTGCTCTTGCATGTTTTATCAGTTTTACTAGCCTCAAAAGAACTTGGATGTGCTTTCAAGTGTCTTTAAGATACGGTAAGTTGTATAAATCTCTTGGAAAAATATTGAAATGTGTGTCGCATGTGTGCTTAATGTAAATGTGCTTTTCTTAAAAAAAAAAAAAAAACGTGCTTTTCTTTTGATTCTGTTCTTTCGACAGCCCTGTGGCTACTCCAGCTGCTTCCCGTGTGTTTAATGTATCAAATTCTCCCTCTCTTGGTTCTCCCTCTCACGCTGTCCCATTTATTTCCCACAATTGAGGGGAAATAGCATTTTCAGTCACTTGGAGGAGAGTTTATTTTGTGTGGCTGTACCTCTAGGATCTGGCATGCTCTAGAAGTGGAAAATATTTCCTTTGATCTTTTCGAGATGGTGGTTTGTAAAGTTCCAAGGCAGAGACCAGCAGGGCATGCATGTTATATTACAACATTTTGGAGGGAGGCCCATCGCCATTTTCACCCTTGCAAGGCTAATCCGGACCATTTTGTTTGGAGCCATTCTTCATTAGCAGATGTTAGAACTTTACCTTTTTGGGATGCTCTTGGAAATTGATTTTAACGTTCTGCTAAAGCAGAGGAATCATCCTAGTACTCAGAGCAGGCGGTAATAAAGATACAATTTCAGCAGCAAAAAAACAGGGAAACCAAATCCCGAACAGTGGCCACTCCAACCTACAGCCCAGAGAAACGAGTTGACAGCTATGTGAAGAGGGTGTTCAAACTAATGTGCCTGCTGGAACCAAGCAGAGCAACCATGTGGAGTGGTGGTAACAAACCAACTCCAAGCTGCTTTGGGATTGTGAGGACCAACTGCTCACACAGAAGGAAAAGGAACCAAATAAAATACTAAAGAGGAAAAGAGGGAAATTGGGGTAACATGCTATAGCAAGGTCTACAAGCCACAACATAAAAGACCGAAATCTCTGGGTTTGTATCTGTGAACCTTGGGTATGTCTTGCTGCCAGATCCTCCAGCAATGCAGTCGTAATAGCTTCAGCTGAAAAAGGGACTCCTGAGAATGGTGAGGCTCCACGAAGTGGCTTCTTTTCCAAGGTCTACTCAGGCTTCCCAGAATTTCCCCAGTTAGTTGGAGAAGAGAGAGAAGACAGACTGTCCCTTTGTTGGGAGGAATGAGGGAGATGCCATGGCAACTCTGATGAGGAGCTGTGGTCAGAACCTGGACATAGTATCTTCCTTCACAATTATTAAATATGTATCCTACATCCACAGTTCTGCCCTGGTTGTGTGGGCCTGTGTGTGCAGTGTTCCTGTTCCTGAGAGGAGGGTCTTGTGTGATGACACTCTTACTCCTGGCTCTTAGCCCCGGGTCAGCCTATGAGTTACAAATATTAATTCCTAATTTGTACTTGGCTTTTTCACTTATGGTGTTTTGGCCCATATATTTATTTTTAATATTTGTTAAATTAAAACCAGTAAGTTTATAGAAATAAAGATACCCCAGCGTCACTCCCATGACTAGAAATTTCTGGGGGAAGGTTCAGGCAATCTATAGTTTCCTAAAAGTTTTCCCCATGGTTCTGTTGTATCAGGGTTAGAAATCCAGTCATTTGAACCACTGGCTGAAACCACTATGAAATAAATGATAGTAGGGACAACAAAAACCTTCTATTATAGAGAGGCACTATTTTCATCCATTTACAGATGGTACTGCTGATGCAGAGACATGTTAACTAATTTGCTGAAGGCCATATAGCAGTGAGAGGTTTCGATACAAGCTGAGGGGGGTGCTTGGGTGGTTCAGTGGGTTAAAGCCTCTGTCTTCGGCTCAGGTCATGATCCCAGGGTCCTCGGATTGAGCCCCACATCGGGCTCTCTGTTCGGCAGGGAGCCTGCTTTCCCCCTCCTCTCTCTGCCTATTTGTAATCTCTCTTTTCAAATAAACAAATAAAATCTTTAAAAAAAAAAAAGATACAAGCTGAGGTTTAGACACAAGCTCTTTGACTCTAGAAGTGGAACTCTTGTCTACTATGCTAAGTTTCAAAAGATCTGCAGCGGTGTGGCTGCAGATCTTTTGTTTGGCTGTTTGTTTGTTTGGCTGGTCAGAAATTGACTATTTTTGGAGGGGAACTGTGGTCAAAAGATTGTAAAATGACTTGAAAATAGAACATTTTTCTGTCTCTGGGAGCAGACAAATGGGTAGAATTCTGTGCACCATGCCCATTCCAGGCAATGCTGAGAAGTACTGATGAGAGCATCTTGTGTAGGTGAGGGTCATAGGTGAGTGTGCAAACCTTAAAAGTGGCTGCGTCTTGGACTATGTGTTGAAAACCCTTGACCAGGGAGTCACATGGGGAGTAAATGTGGAAATGTGCTTTCCTGACACTTCAGTCCTCTTAAGGGATTCACATGCTCTGATTTCTCTAATTGTTATGGAACCTAAAGAAGCATTGCAAAGAAAACAATGTAAGGGCTGTGGTTCTACTTGTATTTTCTCAACCAATCAAGAAAAACTAGTAATTATCATAGGTAGGGGTTAAGAAAACAGGGAATGGGCCACATCTCCCTCATCCCACTTCTACATCTTCCCTCCATTCCCATTCCTTCTTTAGAGTCAGGGGACATGCTCATATATCTTTGAATTCCTCCAGTAGCATTGCTATGAAAGTGTGTCCACATATTCTTCTGTGTTCCTCTTAGAGATCCAGTGGAATTAAACGTTGCTACTAAATCTTAACTGTTGGATTTCTCCACTTATAAGATCTTCATTACTTTGAATGAGTTATTTGGCTTCTCTGACACAGCCCCCTCATCTATAAAATGTAATTGCAAATATCCACTGCCCAGGGTTATCCTGGGGATTAAGTAAAATAATTTGGATTAACAATCTCATCCAGAGTCTTTCAATTAGCATGTGCTCAATAAGTGTTGATTTCTTCTCTCTTGGCCCAGTCCAGTGATCTTTCTAGGGCAATACTTCAAACACTGTTTGGAAAAAACAATTACTAAAGTGATTTGCATAGAAACGATGGTTCAGAATCTGACATATAGGGTTCCTTGACTCTCCTGAAGTGAATTTTCCCCCAAAGGTGGCTGTTGATACCCTCGGGCCAGAGTTTGCTGGAAACACCCTTAGAGCGAATAACTTGGGTTTATTTCCCACTGCAGGGAGGGAGAAGTCACAGCATGGGGTAAGTGAGTGTTAGAAAAACCTTGGAGTATTTCAGCTAGTAATAGGTGATTTGGTGGGGGGGATTAAAGGGAAAGAGATTTTTCTGTGAATTGGATGCTCTTAGGTTGCAGAGGTAATTCTGATTGAGTTTCTTAATATGTCTTACCTAGAAGAATATAGAACAAGATAAAACTGAAATGTGTAAGGAAACAATGAGGAGTAATTCATATTAGCAAGGAGAGGGGAATATTTGGAATTTGAAAGTTTGGATAATGTTCATATTTTTTCTGTGTTCACACATGATTATGGAATGGTCTGTTTTTGTCTTGATCCATCTTGACCATAGAGTGGCCTTGTCTGATGTTGATGTTTTGTAAAATTGTTCAACAGGAGGACACCAAGATCTGCTGTGAGTGATAGTCCAACTGCCTTTCTCTTTCTTGTGATTTTTTTTAGTCTATTTTATTTACTATGTTTATAGCATTGACTAGGATATGACAGACATTGTTCTGAGAGCTTCACAACTTTAGGACTAGTACTAATGTACCCCTAAAACTTACTACTTTCATTACTCCCATTTTACAAATGAGGAAACTGAGAATCAGATGAAATAATTTGCTCAAAGTCATGGGTGACAGAGCTAGAATTCAACCCTAGGCAACATGTCTCTTTAGTCAAGGCCCCTAAGCTATACCAAGGCAGGCAAGATGGTGTTTGTCCTAGAAGGCAGCCATCAGTGTCCTCATGGGTTTTTTAAAATCTATTAAAATTTTAAAAGCTATAAAATTTTTTTATTCCTCTTTGAGCCTTCTCATTACATCATTGACTCCAGATTCTCTGCATTTATTCAAAAATCTTGATGGAGTACCTACTGTATGCCCATGGTGTATGTGTATGTAACCCAAATGTTTCCAAGCCTCCTGTGGGAAATCTTCCATCTCTGTTGCACTTGTGTTGAAGAATCTGCACCCTGATACCTGTTTATGCTAAAGCAAGAGACAGGTCATCCTCTCTCTGTTTAGTTGTCAGCAAGGGAGATAGTGAATCTTGAGGGCATATCAAGTAATGGCCCTACTGCCAACAGTTTTCTGAGTTGCCAATACTTGAACAAATGGGATGAGATGTTCTCATTCCAAAGAGCACTACAATAATTCCAGGTATTGCTGGAACAGAGTGAAAGATAGATTGATTATGTTGGCAAATGATATGCTCACTGCTGTTTTGATGTTGGGGTCAGTTTATAGACACAGTGATATTTATTTGACACTTCTCTTGGAAGTACATCCTCCAATGGAATTAAAATTAAGACTTCCTGATGCTATAGTATAAAACTATCAGCAAGCTCTGTAGTATTTCTCTAGAACCCCTCCCAAATGCAAACAAACCCCCAAAAGAAAATGGCAAATATATGCAGAAATAGTAAGATGAACTTGAAGCTGGTAAAGACTCTGGATCTTTGCTTCTAGGAGGTCAAATATCTGTGAACAAAAAGCTCTCCCTCCTTCTAGGAGTCCATCAAGTGGCAACTATGAGAAGGAAGTTCTTCCTCGTGTCTCACTTAACTCTCAAATGCTATAGTTAATTCACATATTTGCCTGCTTAGTCATAGGACAGAAGCAAGGTTATCTATAAGAAAAACTGACAGTCTTGGTATTCAGCTTTTCTGCAGTCTTCCAGGAGCCTTCAGTTTCCCCTCCTAGACCTGCTTTCACTGGCTTCCCAATGTAAAACCTCTTCTTCAAAAAACTGGTTTTCTTTCAGGTCAAATAAAGCTACTGGGGAAAGAGAGGGCAAAAACAAACAAACAAACAAACAAAAAACCCAACCTTGTTCGGAAGGGAACTGCAAGAAACACTTTCAGTTCTTAAAGTGGCTGTTAGTTCCTTGTCCAGAAGTAATGACTTAATCCAAAGGGATGAAGGACATTTTGGAATATCAGGCATCAGCAGTTGCTCTTTATAGAAAAGACTGTCAGTCTGATTTTTCATAAACCTTTGCATGGTACCAAGGAACTGGGAACCCACTCTATCTCCATAAAAAGGGGTCCTCTGTGAAGGATTGATGATTATCATTAAGTTAAATAATGCATATGTAAAGTACTTATCATAGATTCTGTCTCATGGTTAGTGCTTAATGAAAAGTAGTCAGTCATTATAATCTATTAAATTGCTTTTCATGTATTTTGGCTATTACTGATATGGCACAGTGTTCTCAGGTAATTGAACCTGCAAACTTGAGGTTAAGATCTGTGTAGTAGGAGATTCATGTGGGTTTGGTGTCTGGGAGTGCCATTTGCCCTTCCTGCATCCTAGGGTATCCTGTCCTCATAAGACAACTAGGTACATGTTTGGTTCTTGTGATGCTTTTTTAAAATTGCTTTTTATTAGTATATGACTTTTGTACCATATCCATTGAAAATCTGAGCTAAAATATTGTGTTAACTTCAGTCAGGACAGAAGTTGACAGAGCCTTCAGTACTCACATTGGATACACACCAAAGATATCTGAAACCAGGTATGTTTATAGATAGTTGTGTGGATTTAGGTCAAGTTGTGCCCCAATTCTGACATAATTATCAGGAATGTGAGGTTACCATTGAATTGTTTTGGGGAAATGAAGCCTCTCTTATCGTTCTCTTAACAATTGGAGTCATGATCCTAAGTAAGCCTTTCAGGTCAATGCAGAAAGACAAGATGGGTTTATTTACAAAACGCAACATGGAAGCCTCCTGGGTTAGACTTGATGATATATGGAAGAGGTTCCTTTGGGGTGATTATGCTCTTCATTTATGGTCCAACCTGAGGATAAATTATAGTCCTAGAGGAAAGGTCATTAGGGATGTGGCATGAAGGCACTTTCACAATATATTGGTGACTACAGTTTAAGAATAATGTAAAATTACAAGTAGAAGAGTATAAAATCTCTAGTGGTTATTGTGGCTTCTTCCTTAGCCTGGGTTTCCTAGAAAACAGATGGAAGTCTTTTGTGTTAACACTTCACTAGGAGAGCATTCACAGGTGAGTAGTAAAGATAAAAAGGTAAAATTCAGAGAAGGCAGGATGACAAAGATAAGGTAGAAGATAGTGGCAGAGTAGGGGATCTCGATTCATCTGGTCCCTTGCTTTTGGTTAGATAATTATTAAATCATTCTGCACACCTATGAATTCGACCAGAGATGTAAGAAAAGAATTTCTAGAATTCTACAAATAGAAAAGCAACCACTTTTTGAAAGGTAGGAAGTGTGGAGAAGTGATCTGAAGGGATATACTGCAGGGGGGCGGAGACTCTGAAAGCCAGCTACTGGAAAGTGATATAGGCCCAGAGTGCAAAAATGGAACTGTTAGAATTCTGTTCCAGTGAGAGACGTCCCTTTCTGAAAGGTGTTCATGTGGTTAATTGGAGCAGAATCCTAGGTTGGACATTGTGGTCTCAGAATCCCTGGGGTCATAGAAAGAATGGGGGTGCTTGAGCAAGCAGTTTCCATGCACTGGAGCATGGAAACTGGTTATAGTTAGTAAGCCTAGGAGGGGACCCTCAGCTCATTTTGTCATAAACCACGAACCGTGGCACAATGGGGTGACCAGTCTTCATACAGGGGCCCTGCAAAGGGTAGAAACACGGTGACCCTCCAGCTTCCCCAGGGAGGGGCAGTGTGGGAGTGTATCACAGGAGTCTGTAGTTTGGCACACACAAAAGTGAAGACTGCTTATCCCTGAGTGTTTACTGAAGAGAGGCAGGCCACAATCTTTCAGCTCCAGAGCTGGGGCTCAGGGCTTGACCATTTGTATTTTCTTCCTCTAAAGTGACATGGAAAACCCTGGAGAAGAAGCCATGCAGAACAACCAGAAGCAGCTTACACTGAGCCCGAGCCTCTGGCAAGGGGCAGTGCAACTCTGCCCAGGCAAAGACACCTGAGAATCACCATGGCAGGTCCCTTCCCAGAAGACAAGCTGGAACAACATGTGAATACCAAAGTTATGGGGCACACAGGACTATAAAACTCCAGAACCAGGGGAAAATAGTATTTAGAATCTGAAGGGGTTTTTTTCCTCATGATTGCTTATCTTTCAGTTTAAAATTTTCCTTTTCTTTATTTTTTTTCCTTTTCAACTAGTTTCTTATTTTATCAACTGTGTTCTTAAGTCTTTTTTTAACTTTCATTTTTACTTTTATATTTTAAAAATATATTCCTCATTTTTTGCTTCCTTTCACTGTATTCAATTTTATTTTTGTATATATATTTAAGTTTTGCTTTCTTTACAATTTTGGGATTTAGTATTGTCCAACAGACCAAAATATACACAGGACCAAGTGGATCACCCTATTTTGTCCACCTGGGAGATTATATGCTCTCTCTCCACCCTTTTTCTTTTTTCTTTCTCTTTTAGTTTCTGACCTCTTCGAATTTGTCTAGTGTATATTTTTCTTGGGTTGTGGTTGATATTTTTGATTTTGTTCTCTCATTCATCCATTCTTTCCTAGGCAAAAGGACAAGAAGGAGGAATTCAAAACAAAAGAAGGAATCAGAGGTAATACTTTCTGCCACAGATCTAACCGATATGTATGTAAGTAAAATGTCAGAGCTGGAATTCAGGATAACAATTATAAAGTTACTAGCTGGGCTTGTGGAAAGCATAAAAGACACTAGAGAATCTCCTGGTGCAGAAATAAAATCTAATCAGGTCAAAATTAAAAATGCTCTAACTGACAGGCAGTCTTAATTGGATGTTCGAACACCTAGGGTAAATGAGGCTGAAGAGAAAGGAAGAGACATAGAAGACAAGTTTAGAGAAATGAAGGAAACTATGGAAAAGAGAGAAAAACAGCTGATAGATCATAAGGGAAGGCTTTAAAAAATCAATGTATCATTAAGTGAAATAATATTGGGATTATTGGGGTAATCTACCAAGAGGTAGAATGCCCCTCAAAATCAATAAAAATAGATCAACACCATGACATATAATAGTGAAGCTTGCTGATTTCAGAGATAAAGAGACAATCCTGAAAGCAGCTCAAGGCAAGAAGTCCTTAACCTGCAAGGGCAGAAACATTGAACTGATCCACAGAGACCTGGCAGGCCAGAAGGACTGGGATGATATATTTAAGGTACTAAATGAGAAAAACATGCAGCCAAGAATACATTATCCAGCTAGGCTGTCATTCAGAATGGAAGGAGAGATAAAGAGCTTCCAGGACAAACAGAAACTAAAAGAACTTATGATCACTAAACCAGCCCCACAAGAAATATTAAAGTGGAGCCTATAAGTGAAGACAAAGTCCGAAAGTAACATATCAGAAAGAAACAGAGATAATCTACAGAAACAGTGGCTTTATAGGAAACACAATGGTACTAAATTCATATCTTTCAATAGTTACTATGAATGTCAATGAGCTAAATGCTCCAATCAAAACACAGAGGGTATCAGACTGGGTAAAAAAGCAAACCCATTGATAAACTTTCTCGCTTTCTTTTTTTTTTTTTTAAGATTTTATCTATTTATTTGACAGAGGGAGATTATAAGTAGGCAGATAGGCAGGCAGAGAGAGAGATGGGGAGAAGCAGCCTCCCTGCTGAGCAGAGAGCCCAATGCAGGACTTGATCCCAGGACCCCGAGATCATGACCTGAGCCAAAGGCAGAGGCTTAACCCACTGAGCCACCCAGGTGCCTGATACACTTTCTATAAGAAACTCATTTTAGAACCAAAAATACCTCTAGATTGAAAATGAGGTTCAATCACTTTCTGAAGGTGTTCATGTGGTTAGTTGGGGCAGAATCCTAGGTTGGACTTGTGATCTCAGAATCCCTGGGGTCATAGAAAGAGTGCTTGAGCCAGCAGTTTCCATGCACTGGAGCATGGAAACTGGTTATAGTCAGTGAGCCCAGGAGAGGACCCTCAGCTCATTTTGTCCCAAAGTAACAGACCAGAAAGAAACAGAGATAATCTACAGAAACAGTGACTTTATAGGAAACAATAATGGTACTAAATTCATATCTTTCAGTAGTTACTATGAGTAAATGGAGAACCATTTATCATGCTAGTGGATATCAAAAGAAAAATGGGGTAGCAATCCTCTTTCAGACAAATTAGACTTTAAACCAAAGACTGTAGTAAGGGATGAGGGGGAACCTATATGTTACTTAAAGGGTCTATCCAACAATAAGATCTAACAATTATAAATATTTATGCTCCTAACTTGGGAGCAGCCAATTACAGAAACCAATTAATAACCAAATGAAATAAAAACATTGATAATAATACAATAATAGTAGGGGACTTCAACATCCCACTCACAGCAATAGACAGATCGTCTAAGCATATCAACAAAGAAACAAGGGCTTTGAATGATACATTGGACCAAATGGACTTCACCAATATATACAGAGCATTCCATTCTAAAGCAAGAGAATACTCATTCTTCTCATGTGCACATGGAACATTCTCCAGAATAGATCACATCCTGGGTCACGAATTGGGTCTCAACCAATACCAAAAGATTGGGATTATTCCTTGCATATTCTCAGACTACAATGTTTTGAAACTGGAACTCAACCACAATAGGAAATTTGAAAGGAACTCAAACACTTGGTGGTTAAAGGGCATCTTACTAAAGATTGAGTAGGTCCACCAGGAAATTAAAGAATTTTAAAAATTCATGGAAGCTAATGAGAATGAAAACACATCAGTTCAAACCTCTGGAATACAGCAAAGTTGGTCCTAAGAAGGAAATACATAGCAATACAAGCTCTCAAAAAATTAGAAAAGTCCCTAATAGGCAAGATAATCTTACACCTAAAGGAATTGGAGAAAGAACAGCAAATAAATCTTAAACCAAGTAGGAGAAGAGAAATAATAAATATTAGAACAGAGGGGCGCCTGGGAGGCTCAGTGGGTTAAAGCCTCTGCCTTTGGCTCAGGTCATGATCCCAGGGTCCTGGGATCAAGCCCTGAATTGGGCTCTCTGCCCAGCGGGGAGCCTGCTTCCCCCTCTCTCTGTCTCTGCCTTCCTCTCTGCCAACTTGTGATCTCTGTCTGTCAAATAAATAAAATATTAAAAAAAAATACTAGAGCAGAAATCATTAAAATAGAAACCAGAAGAACAGTAGAACAGATCAATGAAACCAGAAGCTGATTCTTTGAAAGATTAAATAAAATCAATAAACCTTAGGCCAAACTTATTCAAAATAAAAGAGAAAGTACCCATATAAATAAAATCATGAATGAAAGGGGAGAGATCATGACCAACACCAGGGAAATACAGAGAATTTTAAGAGCATATTATGAGTAACCATATGCCAAACAACTTAGGCAATCTAGAAGAAATGGATGTATTCCTGGAAACGTAAAGTACCAAGACTGAAACACAAAGAAACAGGAAACCTGAACAGGCCCATAAACATCAAGGAAATTGAAGCAGTAATTATAAAAACTCCCAACAAACAAGCATTCAGGGCCAGATGTTTTCCCGGAGGAATTCTACCAAACATTTAAAGAAGAACTAATACCTATTCTTCTGAAGCTATTTCAAAAAAATAGAAATGGGAAACTTTCAAACTCATTCTATGAGGTCAGCCTTACCTTGATCCCCAAACCAGACAAAGACCTCATCAAAAAGGAGAATTAAAGACCAATATTCCTGATGAATATGGATGCTAAAATTCTCACCAAGATCCTAGCCAATAAGATCCAACAGCACATTAAAAGGATTATTCACTACAACCAAGTGGGATTTATTCTTGGGCTGCAAGGGTAGTTCAACATTTGCAAATCAACATGATACATCACATTAATAAAAGAAGGTAAAAGATCCTTTCAATTGATGCAGAAAAAGAATTTGACAAAGTACAGCATGGTTTCTTGATTAAAAATATCCATAGTGTAAGGGTTAAGAGATCATACCTCAATATCATAGAAGTTATATATGAGAAGCCTACAGAGAGTATCATTCTCAATGGGGAAAAACTGAGAGTTTTCCCCTACGGTCAAGAACATGACAGGGATACCCACTCTCACCTCTTGTTCAAATTCGTACTAGAAGTCTTAGCCTCAGAAATCAGACAGCAAAAAGTAATAAAAGGGATTCAAATTGGGAAAGAAATCAAACTCTCACTCTTCACAGATGACATGATACTTAATATGGAAAACCAAAAGACTCCACCCCAAAATTGCTTGAACTCACATAGCAATTCAGCAATGTGGCAGGATATAAAATCAATACACAGAAATCAGTTGCACTTTTATACATTAACAATTAGAAGAAGAAGAACTTAAGGAATTGATCCTACTTATAATTGCACCACAAACCATAAGATAGACTGAGGAAAAAACCTGACCAAAGAGTAAAGGATCTTACTCTGAAAAATATGGAACAGTTATGAAAGAAATGGAGAAAGACACAAAGAAATGGAAGAACATTCCATGCCCATGGATTGGAAGAATAAACAATGTTAAAATGTCTATGTTATCTGGAGCAATCTACACATTCAAGGCAATCCCTCTCAAAATACATAGTTCTACCAATTAAATTTTCTCTTTTGGGGAGGAGCCATAGGGAGGGATGAATATATGGAAAAGAAAAAGCAATCATACTCCTTCTGTAAATGTGAGCCTGTATAGAAATTTGAGGTGACAGACAGGAAAACTGTCCCTACCTCAATACTCCCCACTTCTGCAGATCAAGGTCCAAGTCATCTATAATTTTCAACATCCTTCACAGTTCTTTTTCAGTCTCATCTTCTAAGACATATGATAATCACTGTATCCAGCCTAATTAAACAACTGGACCTTCCTTGAATATATTCTCCATGTCCATGATTTGTTCATGCCATTCCCTCAGCCTGGAATGTCCTCCCTGATACTCTCTGGTTATAGAAATCTTATACATTTCTGTAGGCCCAATTTAAATGGCAGCTCTACCATGCAGCTTTCATGATTGCATGGAAGTGTATTATTCCTCCTTTGAAGTCCTGTACCTCTTTGTGTCTAACATTGTTGATCAACAGCTACCTTCTTTTTAAAATGTTTAAGTTTTTTTTATTGTGTTATGTTAGTCACCATATAGTACATCATTAGTTTCTGATGTGGGGTTCCATGATTCATTATTTGCATATAACATCCAGTACTCCATTAATCCATACCCTCCTTAATACCCATCACCAGACTAATCCATGTCCCCAACCTCCCTCCCTTCCAAAACCCTTAGTTTGTTTCCTGGGGTCCATAGTCTCTCATGGTTTGTCTCCCACTCCTATTTTTCCTCCTGCATTTTTCCCCCTTCATTTTTCCCTTCTTCTAATGCCCTCCATGCTATTCCTTATGTTTCACAAATAAGTAAAACCATATGATAAATGCTACCTTCTAATACAGTTAAAGGACTTGCTGGTTTTCTTTCATTCTTCTTTCTATTGCCTCATTGGTGCCAAGGATAGTGTTTAAGATAATGACTGTGAAATAGCAAGAGTTTAGCAAATATTTGCCAACATGAATTGAATTCCAGGGTACTTGATGGAAAATGGGGAGACAGAAATGGAAGTGACTGGTATTTCTTCTCTTCTGCTGCTGTTTAATATGTTTCACTTCATACCTAGTCATAGTGGGGGAGGTCCTAGAGATGATGAAATTAAGGCAGAACGTGAAAAAGTGGAAGACATGTGAGATTTAATTATATTTTTTTCTGAATGTGTAATTTGTTGTTTTTGAAATGGGCAAAAAGTGTGTTCTGTTACAGCTCAGTGTCATTTCACAGCATGACCCATCTGCTATAATTGTTTTGTGCACATTTGTTATGATATTTGGCCTGACATGTGTGTCAAAGACCAAATGATAAAACCCGTATGAATTAGTGAGAATAGTCTCAGACTGAAAGGGGGAAATGGCACTTAGAACAAAAATGAAACATTAGTAAGATCAATTGGGAAACTATCTGACAGATGAAGATCATTCTGGAGTGTACTAGGAGTCAGATATGCTAAATAACACACTTAGCAGTGAGGACTTTTGTCAGCCTGAGAAGAGGTTGGTGCTAGAAACCAGGAAGTCTAAGTTCTTTTCATAGCTCTAATCCCCTTTAGCAATTAGCTCCAATTGGCTTCCATTTTTCCATTTATGGAATGGCTTTGAGTTATTGTAAACCATCTGTGTCCTAGAGAGTATAGAGCAGACAGAAGACACTCTCTTCCATTTCATGTCCTGAGAACCCCTGACTTTTAATTCTATTAGAACAATGGCTCATCCAGAGCAACATTTGTGTTCATTCGTTGCAACGTTATTTTCTAAGGTGCAGCTGTGTGCCAGCCTCTGCAATATGTTCTGGGAATGGAAAAATGAACAAGACAGACACTTTGAGGCCAAATAGTATTTTATATGGTTCCAGCCAAGTCTGCCTTAGTACACGACCTTGACCACCATCAGTGCCATCTCTAAAACTATTTTCTCATCTGTAATTGAGATGACAATAGAATCTTAGTCAAAGAATTCTTGTATCATGTATCATAAAGTGTGCAAAGCTCTCAGCAGAATGTTGGGCACATAAGAGGCCACTAACAAATGTAAACAGTGATGGTGATAATAGTTTGATTGTATCAGAGTGACAAACCAGCTGGGAGTTAGAGAGAAGCATATAGACCAATCTGAATCAATCACAAGATGACTTTAAACATCTTCAGATAAACTGTGGTATATTCGGACAATGGAATCTTATTTAGTGCTAAAAAGAAATGAGCTGGAGAGCAATATCACCAAGAGGGTGACATAGATCATTCCTGACTTTGCTCTATCTCACAAAAAGAACTGGCAACTAGTCATGAATAAAACACAGCTAGAATATGGAGGTGAAACTGAAGCACCTCCTGTATCACAGAGATCAAGACAGACTGTGTTGGAAAGGTCAGAAAAGTGGCTACAATCTTATGGCATTGCCCTTCCCCCAGGCCAACACAGCATCATATAGAGAGGTCTCTCCTGAGCCTATGGTTTCTCCAGTGGGGAAAGGAGGGGATTTCAGCCCCCTCCTAGTGTTTTGGGTCACTTCATGGAAGCCTGTACTCTGGTCTCAACAACAAGGATTGCTGGGGAGTCTATGGGCTCAACCAGAGAGATTTTATTATGATAGAGAAGGGGGAGGAGTTTCTAACAACCAATCTACAGAACCAAAAAGGTGGTACAGAGTGAACACAGAACTCTGTGGGATGTAGGAATTCCTGAATTGAGTCCTCAATAAGTTTTGCTGGCTCCAGAGAATGGTTTACCCATGTCAGGTTCCATGTACTACTGTGGAACATGGTTCTTGGCCCCACATGAGCAGAAGGGCTGGTGAGAAAACCTGAAAGCTAGCATCTAGCAATGCTCAAGCCAAAAGGGGCACAGGCAGAGCTGATGGTATGCAGTACAAAGCCAGTGGTCTTGGTCAGCTAGGAAACTCAGGGCATGGGTTGGCTTAAGAACATGTAGAGGCTTACTGGCTTTAAAGCTCTTTCTTCCTCTGCACCCAGGCAGGGAAACTAATTCATAGTGCCACTTATTAAGGAATATAACCTTCAGACTACCTAAGCAGGGAACCTAACCTGGACACATAGGAAACTATGTAGCCTCTACAACAACTCTCATTATAGTGATACTTGAACAGAGAGCATAGGCATGGCTTTCTCCATCTGCAGAGCAAAATTGGTGGCCTCACCTGACCAGGAAATTTAATGTACATTTTTGCCTAACTCCAATCCCTAAATAAGCCCCCATGTTGGCCATGGATCTTATTCTGTTGCCCTTCCAAGACAAGGAAACTAATTCCTAGCCTCACCTAATATGAGTATAGTAACCTGTCAGGATTGTCTAGTAAGCCTGACCACATCTCCAGGCAACATCAGAGTCCTTCCTACAACCTTTCATGGGTAGAGAACAAGCCAATGGCCCTACCTAGGTATTCTTAACCAGTGACACACCCTCCGACCCCTGATCACAAGCTGAAATGATTTTCTTGTCCAAAAACAGAACTTAAGAGCAGGCCTCAACTGCCAAAGACCATTTCTAACAGAGATGCCCCCAAACCCAACCTGAGCTAAATGATAAAGAAATGTCTCTGCCAAAATGAACCTGTAATGTCTAGAAGATGAGCCCACTTACTCAAATGCCCAGATATCAATGGAAATAATCAAGAACTAAAAAAAAAAAAAAAAAATCAGGTAAATATAAGAACCAAAGAAAACCAACAAAACTCCAATGAATGACACTAGAGAAATGAAAGTCTATATGGCCTTTCAGACAAAGAATTCACAATAATTCTTTTAAAGATTAGTGAACTACAAGAACACACAAACAACAAAATAAGAATAGGGAAACTATGCATGAACCAAAAAAGCTCAACAAAAAAGTAGAAACCACAAAAAGAAAGAAAAATTCAAGTTGAAAAATACAATTACTTAACTATAAAATTCAGTAGATAGCTTTAGAATCATACTTGACCATACAGAAGAAAGAACAAGTGACCCAAAAGATAGGACATTTTAAATGATCCAATCAGAAGAGAAAAAGAAAAGAAAATTTAAAAGAGCAAAGAAAGTTTAAAGGACCTTTGGAATTTAATGAAAACAAACAACATTTACATTATAGGAATTCCAGAAGAACAGGAAAGGAAGGGAAGTATGTTCAGCCCCAAGTAGGTTGAACCTAAATAACATTTTACAGAGTCACATTATAATTAAATTGTCAAAAAGCAAATACAAAGATGGAATTCTAAGAGCAGAAAGAAAAAGAAGAGAACATACAAAAGGAAAACCATAAGATGATCAGTGGATTTCACAACAAAAATGTTTTAGGGTAAGATAGAATGAAATGACATATTCAAAATATTGAAAGAAAAAAGTGTCCACCAAATATTCTATACCTGGTAAAACTATCCTTCAGAAATGAATGAAGGATAAAGACTTTCCTGAACAAACAGAAGCTGAGGAAGTTCACTGCCAGTAGACCTACCTTGAATTTCTTTGAGTGAAAGTAAAATGACATCAATTAACAACATAAAAAAATAAGAAGGTAATATAAAACTCACTGATAATGACAAATACACAAAGTAAGATTCTATAATGTAGCAATGATGGTCCATAATTTACTTACAATTCTAGTTTAAAAGTTAAAAAACAAACAGTAAAGATATCTATAACTACAATAATTTGTTATTTGTTACACCATGAAAATATGTAAATTGTAATCTCAATAATCTAAAATGCAAGGAGGAGAAGTAAAAAATGTAAAGTTTAGGAATTCTGTTTATTTTTTATTAGCTTAAAATGACGTGTTACATTTTAAGGTGTTTTATGTAATCTTCATAATAACCACAAGGGAAAAACTTGTAGCAATTACACAAAAGAACATGGTAAAGAAGTCAAAGCATACTGATACCAAAAGATATAAAAACACATACACAGACAACAGGATAAGACACATGGAAAAATGGATCTACAAAACAACAAGAAAACAATGAACAAAATACCAGTTGTTAGTCCTTACTTATTAAAAATTACATGAAATATAAACATATTATTAAATTATCTAATCAAAAAGTACAGAATGGTTGAATGGATTAAAAAACAAGATCCAATAGTATGCTGCCTACAAGAGACTCACTGTAGTCTTAAATACACACATAGTCTGATGGACTGATAGATGTCCATCAGTCTGGATGGAAAAAGATATTTGAAGAAAATGGTAACCAAAAACTAAAAATAAAGAAGAAAAAATAAAAAAAGAAATGAAGGAAAGAAAAAAGAAAGGAAAGAAGGAAAGAAGGAAGGAAGCAAAGTAAGGTGGAGGGAATAAAGAGAGGAAGAAATAAAGGGAAAAAAGCCTGGGTGCAATACTTATTTCAGGCAAATAAACTTTTAACTAAAGATTTTGAAAGGGACAAAGAAGGTCACTATATAATGATAAAGAGTTTAACTCATGAAGAAGATAGAACAATTATATTTATGTGCCCAAATCAGAGTAGCTAGACATATAAAGCAAAAATTAACAGACCTAAAAGGAGAAATGAAAAACAATACAATAATAGTTTAGACTTTTATACCCTAACTCTGAACAATGGATAGATCATTCAGACAGAGAACCAGGAAGAAAACATTAGATTGAGCAACTCTATAGACAAAATGGTCCTATCAGTTAGATATAGAACTTTCTATCCAACAAAAGCAGAACACACATTCTCCTCAAGCATATATGGAACAACAAATCTTAGCAACTTCAAGAAGATTGAAATCATATCAAGTATCTTTTCTTACCACAATAGTATGAAACTAGAAATCAAAAAGAAAAGAAAAACTGGAAAATTCATGAATTTGTGGAAATTAAACAACACATGAATCAAAGAAGAGATTAAAGGGGAAATGAAAAAGTGTACCAAGAAACAAAAATGGACACAGAACATACCAAAATGTACGGGATGCAGCAAAAGCCATTCTAAGAGTGAAGTACACAGCAGTAAATGCCTACATTAAGAAGATGCCAAATTAAAAAAAAATTATGCTAGAATCAGAAACAAAGAACAAATAAAGTGCATAGTTAGCAGAAGGAAGAAAATAATAAATACTAAAGGAGAAATAAAAGGAAATAGAGAACAGGAAAACAATAGAGAGATCTACCAAACTAAGAGTCATTACCTTGAAAAGATAGACAAAATTGGCAAATGTTTAGCTAGATTAACCAAGGGAAAAAGGAGAGGGGTCAAATCAACAAACCTATATATGAAAAAGGAGACATTACAACTGACATCACAGAAATACAAATGGTCATTAAGAGGCTACTATTAATAACTCTACCAACAAACTGGATAGCCTAGAAGAAATGGGAAAAAACTTAGAAACATACAATCTAAAAGGACTAAATCAGGAAGAAATAGAAAATCTTTAGAGACTGATTACTGATAGATTCAATCAGTAACCAAAAATCACCCAACGAAGAAAAGCCAAGGATCAGATGGCTTCAATGGTGAATTCTACCAAACATTTAAAAAGTAGTGCCAATCCTTCTCAAATGCTTCAAAAAAAATTGTATAGGATGGAGCACTCCTAAGCTCATGTTATGAGTCCTGGATTCACCTGATACCAAAGCCAGAAAAAAATACCACTAGAAAGGAGAACTATAGGCCAATATTCCTGATGTAAAAATTCTCAGTTAAATACTAGTAAATCAAATTTAGCAGCACAGGGCACCTGGTAGCTCAATTGGTTAAGTGTCTGCCTTTGGCTTGGGTCATGATCCTGGAGTTCCAGGATCAAGCCCCACATGGGGCACCCCACTCAGCAGGGAGTCTGTTTCTCTCTCGGCCTCTCCCCCTTTTTGTACTCTCTCTCTCACTCACTCTTTCCCAAATAAACAAATAAAATCTTTTTAAAAAATAAAGTTTTCATTTGCCATGATGAAGTGAGATTTGTCTTTGTGATGGAAGAGTGGTTCAACATCTACAGACCAATGTGATACATCACATTAACAAGGATAAAGAACAGAATATATAATCATCTCAATGGATGTATCAGAAGTATCTGACATAATTCAAGATCTGTTCATGATAAAAATATACTTTTAAAGATTTTATTTATTTATTTTGATAGAGAGAGATCACAAGTAGGCAGAGAGGCAGGCAAAGAGAGAGGAAGGGAAGCAGGCTCCCTGCTGAGCAGAGAGCCCAATGTGGGGGCTCGATCCCAGGACCCTGGGATCATGACCCGAGTCGAAGGCGGAGGCTTTAACCCACTGAGCCACCCAGGTGCCCCTCATGATAAAAATATTAACAAATTAAGTATAGAAGGAATGTATCTCAATAAAGGTCATATATGACAAGCCCATGGCTAACATCATACTCAATGGAGAAAGTTTGAGAGCTTTTCCTTCAAGATCAGGAACAATATAAGGGTGTCTAATCTCACCATTTCTATTCAACATGGTGGTAGAAGTCCTAGCCAAAGAAATCAGGCAAGAAGAAGAAATAAAGGACATTAGCATTGGAAAGCAAAGTAAAATTATCTCTATTTGCAGATAACTTACTTTTATATAAAGAAAATCCTAAAGATTTCATCAAAACCCTGTTAGACCTAAACAACAAATTCACTAAAGTTTCAAGATATAAAATTAACAAACAAAAATCAGTAGGATTTCTGTACATTAACAATGAATTATTTGATTAAATAAATGAAGGAATCAATCTCATTTACAATAGCATAAGAAATAATAAAAACATTTAGGAATAAATTTAACTAGGGAAGTGAAGGAACTCTATTCTGAAAACTATACAATATTGATGAAAATAACAGAAGGAAACACAAATAAATGGAAAGATATCCTGTGTTCATGGACTAGAAGAATTAATATTGTTAAAATATCAATACTACTGAAAGCCATCTGCAGATTTAATGAAATCCTTATCAAGTTTCCAATGGTATTTTGTACAGAAATAGCATAAACAATTCTAAAACTTATATGGAACCACAAAAAGTTCTGAATTGACAAAGCATTTCTGGAAAAAACAAAGAGGAGGCATCATGCTTCACATTTGTTTTCAAGTTAAACTCTAAAGCTATTGTAATCAAAACAGTACAGTCCTGGCAAGAAGCAGAAAAAATAGACCAATGGAACAGAATTGAGAGCCCACAAACAACTCTAAGTACACACCTTCCTCAACTTATGATGAGGATACATTCCAATAAACCCATAAGTTGAAAATATATTAAGTCAAAAATGCATTTAATATGCCCAACCTGCTTAGCCTAGCCTACCTTAAGCATACTCTGAACACTTATGTTAGCCTACAGTTGGGCAAAATAATCTAACACAAAGGCTATTTCATAATAAAGTAATGAATATCTCATGTTATTTATTGAATTCTGTACTGATAGTAAAAAACAGAATGATTGTATGAGTACACAATGGTTTTAAGTGTATCAGATGTTTACTCTTAGTATCATATGGCTACTGGGAGCTGCAGCTCATGGCCACTTCCCAGCATCACAAGACAGTATCTTACATATATCGTTATCCCAGGAAAAAAATCAAAATTCAAATTTCAAAGTATGGTTTCTACTGAATATGTATTATCACTTTAGTGCTTTCATATAGTCAAAAATTATAAGTGAAACCATCATAAGTTGGGGTCCAACTGTATGCATGGCCAACTAATATTTGATGAGGGAGCCAATAATACTCAATGGTGAAAAGATAGTCTCTTTCACAAATGAGGCTTATAATTGGATATTCACATATAAAAGAGTGAAACTAGCCTGCTATTTTGCAGTACTCACAACAATTAACTTAAAATGGATTAAAGACTTACATATAAATCCAGAAATCATGAAGCTTCTAGAAAGAAAATACAGGGGAAAAAATCTCCTTAACATGCCAATCAATTGGCAATGATTATTTTTATATGACACCTAAAGCACAAGGAACAAAAGCACAAACACGTGTGATTATATCAAACTAAAAAGCTTCTGCACAGCAAAAGAAACAATCAATAAAGTGAAAAGACAACATATGGAATGGGAAAAATATTTGCAAACTATATATCTGATGAAGGGTTCATATCCAAAATGTATTAAAAATTATACAACCCAGTAGCAAAAAACAAAAGCCTCAAATAATCCAATTTAAAAATTGATAATGGGCTTGTATAGATGGCTTTCCAAAGAAGATCTATGAATGGTTTATATAAAAAGGTAGGTATAGAAAATGGTTTATATAAAAGGTAGGTATATAAAAAGATGCTCAACAGCACTACTTATTAGGGAAATGCAAATCAAAACCACAATGAGATATCACCTCATGCCTGTCAGAATGGTTATAATAAAAAAGATAGATAACAAATGTGGTAAGGATGTGGATGAAAGGGAACACCTTTGCACTGTTAATGGGATTGGTACAGCCACTAAAGAACAAAGTATGGAGGATCTTCAATTAAAAATAGAACTACCAAATAACCCAAAAATGGCAGTTCTGAGGATATATCCAAAGGAAATGAAAACACTAATTAGAAAAGATATCTGCACCCCCATGGTGATAGCAGGACTATTTGCAATAGCCCAGATATGGAAACAACCTAAGTGTCCATCAATAAATGAATGGATAAAGAATTTGTGGTATATATACAGATAGGTTGGAATATATATATTAATACAATTGATACTGTACACACACATATTAGGATAATATTCAACCATGCAGAAGAAGGAAATCCTGCCATTTGAGATAACATGGATGGACCCTGAGAACACTATGCTAAGTAAAATAAGTCAGAGAAAGAGAAATATTGTATAATTTCATGTATATGCAGAATCTAAAACAAAACAAAGCAATCCCACAAAATACCCCACCAAACTCAATGAAAAAGAAATTGGATTTGTGATTACCAGACCTGGGATATGATGCTGGGAGGGGGAATTGGAGGAAAGTGGTCAAAAGATACAAATTTCCACTTGTAAGATAAATAGGTACTATGGATGTTATGTACAACATAATTATAATTGCCACTGTTCTATGATATATATGAATGCTGTTGAGAATAAATCTTAAGAGTTTTCATTTTAAAAAAAGGGGGGGCGCCTGGGTGGCTCAGAGGATTAAGCCTCTGCCTCCAGCTCAGGTTATGGTCTCAGGGTCCTGGGATCCCAGTTCGGCATGGGGCTCTCTGCTTCCTGCTATCTCTCTCTGCCTGCCTCTCTGCCTACTTGTGATCATCTCTCTCTCTGTGTCAAATAAATAAATAAATAAAATCTTAAAAAAAAAAAAAAAGGGCAAGCAAGCTACAAATAGACATGGAGAAACCTTAGGTGCATAGTGCTAATTGAAAGGGGCGAATCTGAAAAAGCTACATACTGTATGATTCCCACTATGTGACTTTCTGGAAAAGGCAAAACTAGGAAGATGATAAAAAGATCAGTGGTTTCCAGGGGTTGGGAGGAGGGGAGAGAGATAAATAGGCAGAGCACAGAGGAATTTTAGGACAATAAAAATACCCTGTGTGATATTATAATGATGGACGTGTATCATTATACATTTGTTCAAACCCACAGAATGTACACCAAGAGTGAATCCTAAGATAAACTATGGACCTTGGATGATTATCAGTGTCAAGGTAGGTTCATCCTTGGTAACAAAGGTACCATTCTGGTAAGTGATACTGATAATGGAAAGGCACATGGAGGGGCACACTCACATGTAAGGGGCAGAAGGTATATGGGTTTGGTGGCTTAGAAATTCCAAGCATTTCTAGTTTTGGCAGGTCCTTGCTGCTGCTCTGTACAATGTTCCTGAGTACCAGGACCCAGTGCTTCGGTGTCAAGTCTCCAGCTTCTGCTATTGGGACTCAGAAACAATGACTAGACATGACCATGGTTCATGACAGCTTCCCATACTAGGGAAGGTGAAAGAAGGGTAGTGATATAAGTGGGGGAAGCCCATGGAGAGCACTTGTTTTCTGCTTCCGATTCCTCCTTGGTGTCATTTTCTGTATTTAAGAATAATAAAATGCCAGGAATGACAGAAATTGAGATTCAGAGAGAGTAAGTGACTTGCTCAAGGTTCTTCATTAGTGCCAAGATTAGGACTCAAACCTAAGTTTCTTGTCTCCATTGTGGTGCCTTTCACTGAGATAGTTGCGTGGAAAAGGAGAAAGGAGAGTTTGGTAACCTTAAATCTCTATTTCTCTTGATGTGTTCTTGTCATCAACAAGTTCAAATAAGTTCTGAGTTTTATTCTGCATAGTATACAAGATGGTATGGTCCTACTCTGCATGCTACAGGAACAGCTTCAGTTTTCTGCAAAAGCACCTGTGCTTTTCTTTAATGGAACAGCAGTGTGCTAGGTTAAGATGGACCTTTCCTCTGGGTCCAAGGAATGACCCATGATATGACAAAAGCCAATCACAATAATCTTGATGACAGTCTTAGTTGTGGCTAATAAAATATAAAAATATATCACTTGAGACAGCCCCTGAGACACAACAGGAGACTCTGAGAGGAATACACTCCTTTGCTAGTCAGGGGGCCTAATTCTATCAAATTGCATTCATTATAGTCAGTGTGGCTCTATTTGAATCCCCTGGCAAGTGAGGCTGTGTTTCTCATGATTCAGCACCATTGTTTCTTCGGGCTGGATGATTCTTTGTTGTAAGAACTGTTCTGTGCTTTGTGGGATGTTTAGCAACATCCCTGGCCTCTACCTTCTAGATGCCAGTTATACACCTTTCTCCTGAGCTGTGACAACTAAAAATGTCTCCAGACATTTTGAGAACCACTGGTCTAGAGAAATATGGGAAGTGTGTGCATGTGTGTGTAGTAGGGAAAAATAAATATATGTCATTTATATTTATATTTATTGATATTTATTGATAATTTAGATTTCTTCTTTTTCACTTTAAAAAAGCTTCAGTGAACATATCCTTAGTCTTTGTTAATATCTTTATATTCTTGGAATAAATTCCTAGACATGGAATTGCTTGGTGAAAAGAGTGGCAGCTTTAAAGTTACTCTGAGGACTAAACAACCTCCAGAAAGACTTTTCCATTTAGATTCATATCAAATATGACACTTCTTTTTAAACTGTACAGAGTTTAGTACCTAGTTTTGCATATGGTAGTTACTCAATAAATACTTGGTAGTTGGTGAATTCCCAAACCTTTTTTTCCAATAAATATCTAGACATGTTGGTATATGTCACTTCACAACAATTCCTATATAGGCTGGATCTGCAGAAGGTATTTGTTATTATACATATATTAAAAATAGAGTTTTATATTATATAGTCTATATTCCTATAGACTGAAAGTATGGTCCCTGAACCTGTGGTCCTCACCTAGGAACTTGTTGGATATTCAGATTCTCTGGTCCCACCTCAACCTATTCTGTGTTTTAAAATCTTTCTACAAGAGTGCCTAGGTGGCTCAGTGGGTTAAGCCTCTGCCTTTGGCTCAGGTCATGATCTCAGGGTCCTGGAATCGAGCCCCATATTGGGCTCTCTGCTTGGCAGGGAGCCTGTCCTCCCCTCCCCCACTGCTGGCCTCTCTGCCTATTTGTGATCTCTCTCTCTCTCTGTCAAATAGATAACTAAAATCTTAAAAATAAAATAAAAAATATAAAATCTTTCTACATGATTCTCCGAAAGCTAAAATTTGAGCACCACTGCAATAGACATTTATAAAAATCAACAAACAGGGGCGCCTGGGTGGCTCAGTTGGTTAAGCGACTGCCTTCAGCTCAGGTCATGATCCTGGAGTCCTGGGATCGAGTCCCACATCGGGCTCCCAGCTCCATGGGGAGTCTGCTTCTCCCTCTGACCTTCTCCTCACTCATGCTCTCTCTCACTGTCTCTCTCAAATAAATAAATAAATTATTTAAAAAAAAATCAACAAACACTGCTCTCCTTAGCATATAAATTGCTATTCCCTAGATCCTTTATAATGGCTTCTCCCTGATGGGAGTTGGCCAGCCTGCCTTTTGTTCATCAGAGATTTTGAGCCTTCACAGCCTAAATGTGTGTAATGCTATCTCACTCCATCTGGTTCCCTGGTTGGTCCTTTAAAGGCTCTGCCCATGCCAATACCTTACAGTAAGGCTCAGTTCAGCCTGACTGATGGCCCATGGCCTGTGAGCCAACAGCTGGGATGTTGAAATGAAGAATGCTTCTTGCATGTTCAACCTCATTTGCTAGATTGCTCATTAGATAGATAATGCCCTATCTTGGCCAGATATAAAGTCCACTGTGAGTGGTGTCCATCTGTTCTAAGACAGATTCTTTTGATCTAATCAGAGATTGCAGGCCTCTATCAGGCACTTCTGCCAGAGAATAGCGATTTCCCTGGGGCTGAACCGTATGGGTGGGTGTGAGCAGAGAAGAGAAGGTGGGAGACTGCATACACCTTTGAAGACTAAATCAGCTATTTCTCCACATGGGACAACCCCAGGGTACCCAGATGCCTTTCAAAGTGTAGGAGACAAAGTCAGAAGGTTAATTTGGAAGGGAACAGCTGCAGTCAGCAGGGATTTTGGTGCTTGAACTCACATCTGGTTCTTCTTCCTCCCCTGTGGGTCAGAAATGAGACCTGTACTAACAGCTCCTGACATCTGTAATCCTTGGGGTTTGCAAGATTGTGTGTGTGTGTGTGTGTGTGTGTGTGTGTGTGTGTTCATATATGTGCAGTTTTCTAATTAGACTACAGCATCTCTTAAAGGCAGGGACTGTGCCTCTTACTACATTCTCCATCTTGTTTATAATGGAGATTTTTTAATGGGATTGACTGTACTTTAAATGTTCATGCACTAAGATACCTCATATTCAGGCTTCCCAGGGAACACTGGGTGATCCTTCCTATAAGACACATAATTTTGAGAAGCTAAATTATATCAGGGATTAAAAAACAATGTAAAACCACCAGTCAAAACACTTCACTGGAGCAGTTCTAGGCACTGCTTTGTAACTAATAACTTTTTAAATGGTGAAATGCATCATTATTTATGTCTGACATCTCTATCCCAGATCAAAAGTTACTTATTTGGTGACCAGTACAGACATACAGCAGGTCAAGGAGATGAGACTAAATTCTTAACAAGCCAGGAAGTTCTACCTTCCTTCTGTGAGGGAACAACTAGTGAAAATAATCTCTTTTCATTTAAGGAGACCAGTCAGTGCAAAAAGCAGCCACTCTAAGGAAATGGGTGCTGGGGTTACAGCAGTAAGAGCTGAAATGAGAGTCAAAATAAAATGCTCACTGTCAGAACACGTTTGCATGACCAGATACCTCTATAACAGTGAATGATACAGCATGGCAGGAATGAGATGCATGGGAATGAAGAGAAATCCCATGTTCTTGCTGACCCTAACATGAGTGGAATGTGATCTATTGTCCAGGTTTTAGCACTGAAAGTCCTGTGTCCCTAGAAGTCCCCCAGTGCCTGGCAAACCAAGATGGTTGATCACTTACTTGGTTTCTGAATGTCTTGATTTCCCATAGTGGCCTCTTGGAGATGGCTAAATTCTTCATGAGCTATGTTTAAGGCAGCCCTGGAAAATAAGAGCCAAATCAGCTATTTAGATCTGAATTTTTCTTCTCCCTATAAAATGTATGCTTGGTGTTTGTAGACTTTATATGCTTTTTTCCCCCACCTTTCATATCTATAGCAGGAAATCAGCAAGTACAGCAGTCTTAAAGTGGGGCAGCTGCTCATGTTGGAAGTAGAGTCTGCCTCAACGGTGGAGGCCAGACTTCCCCAGACCTTTTGAGGCTTCTCCAGGTGCCTGTCTATTACTTCTGGAGTTCCAGCCCAAGGTGTTGTGGTAGAGTGAGGTTTCACAGTGGGAGTGGGAAATGGAATTATAATCCTGCAAGAAGTTTCAGGGCCTTTCTCATTCAGCTACTTGGTTTATCACCTCTCTCATTCCAAAGACTCTGGTCAGGCATGTTTCCCTTTAGGTTTTTATTAATGCTATTTTAGATTTTGTGACATTCTCTGACTAGAAAGTCCAAAGTCCTGAAAAGCACTTAGTTTCAGAATATTTGAAAATAGAATAGTAGAATGTATTGA
The DNA here is from genome assembly GCA_003697995.1 of Taxidea taxus jeffersonii. NCBI lineage: Eukaryota > Metazoa > Chordata > Mammalia > Carnivora > Mustelidae > Taxidea > Taxidea taxus. The sequence goes on along the minus strand of ML105926.1, from coordinate 51,338 downwards.
GAACATAGTTTCTAGAGTCAGACTTTCTGCGTTTGATTCCCAGTTCTTCCCATTCAGTATGTATGACCTTGGGCAAGTTTCTCAAACTCTAAACTTAGTTTCCTTACCTATAAAATAGGGATAGTGTCTTTTTCATAATAATAGTATCTTTTTGCATAAAGTTGCTATGAGAATAAAATGAGTTAATATATATATGAAGTGATGGTTTAATGAAAAAGATTAATTTAATTTTTCCAGCTTTACTGAAATAAAATTGATCTATTGATCTTACATTGTGTAAGTTTAAAGTATTCAATGTATTGATCTGATGCACTTATATATTGCAGAATGATTACCACCAAGTATTAGCTAACACCTCCATCATGTCACATAGAAAATTTAAGTTAGAACTTTTAAGATTTAGAACATTTAAGATTTGCTCCCTTAACAAGCTTTAAGTTTATAATACAGTATTAACTATAATCACTGTGTTGTACATTAAATTCTCTAGAAGTTATTCATCTTGTAACTAGAAATTTGTATCTGTCGTTTAAACCCTGACAGTTTTTTTTCTTTTTTTGAAATAAAAGTGTCAGACTTAAGCTTTGATTGTTGAGGTATCCACTTCAAAGAGACATCTACTTCAAAGATAGTTATCTCAAATAAACACATTGCCAGCCGCATGACTAGATAAAGAGGCAGGCTGTGCCACGTCCCCATCTGCCAACCAGGCTCCCATGTTTTAGTGATTTTGGTAATTAACCATTTGCGTTGCCTGTTTTTCTCTTTTTTCATATCTTGAATTCCCATTCTGTGTTTTAAGTTCACCAATAAAGAGTATGTCCTTGAAACCCTAGGTCTCCACACTCAGTCCTAATAAAAGCAGAACCCCAGACCCACACCCTCTTTATCTACCTGTGTCTTTGCTGTGTGGCCCTAGCATGCTATGTTTTTTCCAGGACCTGTGAGTTATAACTCCCTACCCCCCAAAGTTTCCTGATGATTACAGAGGGCTTCTTACAATCATAGTAAGAATCATGAGGGCCAGTCCAGTCACAACATTGGTTATTGATAGGTTTAGCCTGGCACAAAACAGTAGTACATTTTGACCAACATATCCCCGTTTCTCCTACTCCCAGCTGCTGGTAACCATCACTCAACTCTGTTTCTAGGAGTTTGGCTTTTTAAAATTCCACATAAGTGATACCATACAGTATTATGGTTTCACTTAATATGTCCTCAAGGTCCATCCACGTTGTTGCAAATGGCAGGATTTCCTTCATTCTCCTGGGTAAGTATTATTTTATTGTATGTATACACACACACACACACACACACACACACACACACACACACACCACAACTTATTTATTATCCATCATGGACACTGAAGTTGTTTTTTTATCTTGGTTACTGTGAATAATGTTGCAGTAAACAGGATACAGATAGCTCTTTGAGGTCCTGTTTTCATTTCCTTTGAATATATATCAGAAGTAGGATCATTGTAACATATGTAGCTCTATTTTCCATTATTTGAGGAACATCCATACTGTGTTCCATAGAGGATGTGCCAATTTAAATTCCCACCAACACTGCACAATAGTTCTCTTTTTCTGCATTTTCACCAAAGCTTGTTGTCTTTTCAATAATAGGCATTCTAACAGGTATGAGGTGATACATCATTATGGTTTTCATATATATATATATATATATATATATATATATATATTTTTAACTTATGACCCAGCAATTGCACTACTTGGTATTTATATTTACCCCAAAGATACAGATATAGCAAAAGAGGGGGCACATGCACCCCAACGTTCAGAGCAGCAATGTCCTAAATAGCTAAACTGTGGAAAGAGCTGAGATGTTCATCGACAGATGAATGGATAAAGGAGATGTGGTTCATATATACAATGGAACACTACTCAGCCATCAGAAAGGATGAATAGTTACCATTTACATTGACATGGATTGAACTGGAGAGTGTTATGCTGAGTGAAATAAGTCAATCTGAGAAACACAATTATCATATGGTTTCACTCATGTGGGACATACGAAACAGCATGGAGGAACATAGGGTAAGGCAGGGAAAATGGAATGAGGAGTCATCAGAAAGGGAGAAAAAATATGAGAGAATCTTAGCTACAGGAAACAAACTGATAGTGGCTGGAGGGTTGGTAGGTGGGTGGATGGGGTAATTGGGTGATGGACATTAAGAAGGGCATGTGATGTGATGAGCACTGGGTATTATATGGAACTGATGAACTCTACATCTGAAACTAATGATGTACTATATGTTCACAATTGAATTTCAATTTCTAGAGAATTTCAATAAAAAAAGAAAAAAATATTAATTCTTCCAATCCATGAGCACAGATAATTCTCCATTTGTTGCAACTTCTTTAACTTCTTTCATTAAAGTTATATGGTTTTCAGTCTCCATATCTTACACTGTCTTGGTTTAATTTATTCCTAATTATGTTATTGGTTTGATGCTTCTATGAATGGATTATTTTATTTCTTTTTCAGTGTATACAGTTAGTGTATAGAAATGAAGTGATTTCTGCATGTTGATTTTATACCCTTCAACTTTATTGATTTCATAGTTCTAACACTATTTGGTTAAGTCTTTTTTTTGGCTCTAGCAATTTTAAAATTTAATTTAATTTTTTCAATGTTCCAAGATTCATTGTTTATACCACACACCCAGTGCAGTACGTGCCCTCCTTTAATACCCACCACCAGGCTCACCCATCCTCTGACTCCCCTCTTTTCCAAAATCCTCAGTTTGTTTCTCAGAGTCCACAGTCTCTCATGGTTCATCTCCCCCTCTGATTTCCCCCCAATTCACTTTTCCTTTCCTTCTCCTAATGTCCTCCACGTTATTCTTTATGCTCCACAAGTAAGTGAAACCATATGATAATTGAGTTTCTCTGCTTGACTTATTTCACTCAGCATAATCTCCTTCAGTCCCATCCATGTTGATACAAAAGTTGGGTATTCATCCTTTCTAATGAAGGCATAATATTCCATTGTATATATGGACCATATCTTCTTTGTCCATTCATCTGTTGAAGGGCATCTTGGCTCTCTCCACAGTTTGGCAATTGTGGCCATTGGTGCTATGCACATTGAGGTACATATGACCCTTCTTTTCACTACCACTGTATCTTTGGGGAGTGCACTTGCTGGGTTGTAGGGTGGCTCTATTTTTAGTTTCCTAAGTCTTTAAAGATTTTCTGTATATGAGATCATATCATCTGCAAATAAAAACAATTTTACATCTTCTTTAGATGTTTTTTTTCTTTTTCTTATCTGATTGTTCTGACTAGGACTTCTGAAACCATGTTGAATAAAAGTGGTGACAGTGAACATCCTTTTCTTGTTCCCAACCTTAGAAGAAAAGCTTTCAATCTTTCACCAATGAGTATGATGTTAGCTATAGGTTTTTATCATACATAGCCTTTGTTGAAGTACATTCCTTCCATACCCACTGATTTTTTTTTAATCAAGAAAGGATGTTGTATTTTGTCAAATCACTTTTTCTACAACTATTGAGGTGATCATATGGTTTTTACCTTTCATCCTATTGATGTGGTGTATCACACTGATTTTGGGATTCTGAAACATCTTTGTATCCTGGGATAAATCCTGCTGTTTGTGGTATATGATCTTTTTAATGTGCTGTTGAATTCAGTTTGCTAATATTTTGTTGAGAATTTCTGTATCTGTATTCATCAGGGATGTTGATCCACAGTTTTCTTATAGTATCTTTATCTAGCTTTGGTATCAGGGTAATTGTGGCCTCATAAAATGAATTAGGGAATGTTCTCTCCTCTTCAATATTTTCCAAAGCTTTAGAAAAATTGACACTAATTCTTTAAATGTTTGGTGTAATTCACCACTAAAGCTGGCTTTTCTTCATTGGGAGGTATTTGACTACTGATTTAATTTTTTACTCATTGTTAGTCTGTTCCAATTTTTTATTCTTTAATTATTCAGTAGGTTATACATTTTTTAATTAATTTGGTAGGTTATATGTTTCTAGGATTTTACCCATTTCTTCTGGATTGTCCAATTTGTTGACATATAGCTGTTCATAGTAGTCTCTTTGATCCCTATATTTCTGCAGCATCAGCTGTAATGTCTGCTCTTTCATTTCTAAATGTCTGTTTTTCTTAGTCTAGCTAATAGTTTATACATTTTCTTCTTAAAAAAGTCAACTTGGGGTGCCTGGGTGGCTCAGTGGGTTAAAGCCTCTGCCTTCAGCTCAGGTGGTGATCCCAGGGTCCTGGGATTGAGCCCCGCATCAGGCTCTCTGCTCATCAGGGATCCTGCTTCCCCCTCTCTGCCTGCCTCTCTGCCTACTTGTGATCTCTATCAAATAAATAAATAAAATCTTTTAAAAAAATCAACTTAGTTTCATTGACTTTTTCTATTGTTTTCCTATTCTCTATTTTTGCTCCAATCCTCATTATTTCCTTCTTTCTGATAACATTGAACTTAGCCTTATGGGGGTTCCTCGCTTTTAAAATTCTATGTCTTGAACTTTTGACAGTTCTATAATGGGTCTTGGAGAACATTTTTGTGGGTTTTGGGGTGATCTATTAACTTTGTAAATCTGGATATCTAAATCTCTCCCCAGGTTTGGGAAGTTCTTGGCCATTTTTTTTTCCTCTAAATAAGCTTTCTACTCTTTTCTTTCTCTCTTCCTTCTGGGACTTCATTGATATTTAACACCTTAAAAGAAAAAAAATGTACACAAGTCCTACAATCCTACATTCTTTTTCATTTTTTTTTCTTTTTGTTTCTCTAGTTCTGTCTTCTAGTTCACTGATTTTTTTTAAAGATTTTATTTATTCATTTGACAGAGAGAGAGAGATCACAAGTAGGCAGAGAGGCAGGCAGAGATAGAGAGAGGGGGAAGCAGTTCCCTGCTGAGCAGAGAGCCCGATTCAGGGCTTGATCCCAGGACCCTGAGATCATGACCTGAGCTGAAGGCAGAGGCTTAACCCACTGAGCCACCCAGGCACCCCTGATTTTTTTCTTCTTCAAGTCTGCTGTTGACATTCTTTATTGAATTGCTGGGTTCAATCATTATCTTCTTCACCAAAATTTCCAATTTGAATTTGGTTCTTAGTTTTTAAAAATTTCTTTTGAACTTCTCTTTTTGGTCTTGCACTGTTTTCTTGACATTGTTAAATTGTTGGTGTTCTCTGAGGATCTCTAAAAAAATATTTTGAATTTTTTGTGGGGCACTTCTTAGGTTTCCATTTCTTTGGGGGCTAATTACAGGAGGCTTGCTGTATTCCTTGGGCAGAATCCTGTTTCCTTGATTCCTCATAATCCTCGTAGCCTTGGCATAGGTGTCTGTATATTTGAAGAAGCAGTCAGCTCTTCTAGATTTTATGGACTGATTTGGGAAAGGGAAGACTTTCACCTGCAGGTGGGAATATCCTGGAACATGCTGTGACATCAGGTTTAATGGTGCTGGGTCCCATATGTGGTGAGAAGTGGCAACACTGAGTCTGAGAGGGGTATCATGTCCTTTTGGATCAGACTGCTAGGTTCGCAGCACTGATAACTGTGTGGTACTTGGTGAGGACTTCAGGAAATCAGAAGTGGCTGAAAGAACTGTGTTGCTCAGTAGTACTAAAGAACAAGGAGTTCTTGTTCCAGCTATAGACCAGAGCAGGCAGTGGTCGTGGCTGGAGGTGGTGGTGTGTACACATTTGGCTGTGGGGCTAGTGGTAGATGTCCAAATAGTGGCAGGGGCTTGTTGCAGATACACATGCAGTAGTGGGGGCCAGGACAGTCAGCAAAGGTCAGGGCCTAATATGGGCTTATTGGCAGATGCAGAGGCTTTTGCTGTCAGTGTGCTGTCCCATGGCTGGATAGGCCCACCTCAGGCATCTTCTCTGCAGTGGATACTTGTGAGTAGGATTCGGCCAGGACATAGAGGGGGTGTAGAAACATGGGGGTGATGATCAATGACAGAAAAGAGAGTCTTGTCTGGGCCCTCAAACAGCTGCAGACACGCTGGTTGTCAGAATGCTCTTCCTTGACTGCACAGTCTTCTTGCAGGTATGCACACTATAGTAGAGGTCAGTGACAGTTGTCAGACTGGCACCATGGCAGTGCCTAGCTGGAGGCACTAGTCCCAAGCATATGTACTGCAACAGGGTTCAACTATCTAGTTCTAGGTGGGTATTTTTTATTTGCACAGCCACAGAAGCTTGGGCTGGCTGCTGGTACAGATTCCTGGGCTCCAAATGGGAGGAGGAGGGAAGGATTAGGGAAGGATTCATGAAGCTGGCAAAAGATAGTAAGATCTTTAGAAGGGCCACATCAGCTGTGTTGACCATTAGTTTCTTCAGTAGCAAAATCTGCTAAGTGTGTCTGCAGAGCAGTTCACATCTGTTTACAAGATGGTTCCCATTGTGTGGCTTTTACTGGTAGCTCCTGCTTTTCTTCCTTGTTTTAGCAGCCTCTGTATATTTCATCTCTGTCAGTCTGGGTGGGGTGAAATTGAATTGGGTCCTTCATGTGGTGCCCAGAAAGGCTGGTGAAGCAGGTTGCTCACCCTGCTCTTTCTTTCCTCGTAAGGGGAACTCTTTCTAGCTGGTAAGATCTTTCTTGGCCTTGAGCAATTCCATCTTGGGAGATGAAGTGATGTCAGCAAAATTAAGCTATCTTTCTTCTCTTCTTGTGTAGCTATTCTCAGTTTTTTTCCTCTCAACTGTGTTGCTAAATTTGCTTAAGTGAACTCTAGAACTCCTCCAGAGCTGCTTTCATTTGTGGGTTACTGTTTAATTATTGATCTTTATGGGTGGAGGGTGGTGAAGACTGGTGAGATGTCATCTCAATGAATGTATATAATGTACTTAGAAAACAGGTTGAGTGCTATATAAACATTTGTTGTTACTATTATTACTATTACTACTTAGGGTTGTAAGGAAAAAGAATTTAACAAACATGGCTTTAAGATATACCTTTTATATTTGCCAACTTTGTGGTTATGGGCAATTTCACCCCTCGGAGCTTCAGGTTCCCCATCTGGAAAGTCATACCTCAGGTTTGTTATAAGGACTAAAAGAGAAATCTGGTTAAAATATCCAGCAACATACCTGATGCCTTGCTTGCTTGATAGTTGTTATTTTTCCATCCACAGCAAGTTAGCGTAGATTTGGTACTATAATTATATAGTATATATGTATATATACATATATATGTGTATGGTGCAGCATGCACTAACTTTCTTGCTTCGTTGAAATTGACATCCATGGTGTCATTGGAACTTCAATGGCAAGGGCTACTGAAAAAAATTTCTCTGAAGCCTTAGCTCCTGAGAAGATATAGCCTCACTTCATAATAAAGCATATTTTCATGAGTGTCATGGAAATTATTTACCAGCTCCCAGAGGATTTGGTTACAGCCCCAAGATTGCTTACCAGCCATAATTAAATGCTTTGTCTGCCCAGAGCCAGCTCAGCTGCAGTATCTGGGAAACCACTAGCTAGGGCTCTTAGGTCTTTCTATCTAACAAATGGTGCTCATTGCCTGGTACCAAAAGACTGTCGTGTCTTCTGTCCATTTTATTCTTTGCTTATATGGCATGGCCTTATATTCCCCCTTATTATTTTTTTCCTCTAATACCTTTTCTGGTCACAAAGTCTCATCCACTGCTCCCCTTCCTCTGTCCCTCACAAAAGGCAGGTTCTATATAATATCATGTTATGTCATCTTTCTCTTACTACTTGGGAGAACCTAGCTTTCAACCCTGATCTCTCACTCCTTACGTGGTGAAGCAGTGAGACCATTTGTTACCCACAAGAAAGGTTCATGCCACTACCACCATGCCATGGAATGTACTTAGCTGTCTTGAGGCATTTCTAAAACATGAATGAGCCCCATGCCAATCACAACACAAGAAAAGCCAATAGTATAAATATCTTTACCTTACATGCCCATACTCATTCTTTTCACTAGCTTCCATTTTATCCAAAATCCAGAAAAACAGATCATGGATTCTAGACAAGTTTTCCAAGCCATACTCCTACATTTTTAATACAGCAGAGCATGTTCAGGTTGTGTCATTTGCATATTTTCATTACCTTAAACAGTTCATACTTTTGGTTCTCTGCTATGAATGTAAAGCTGAATAAACACAGCTTTCCATAGGTATGAGATCTTGCCTCTTTATCCCACTGTTTGGGTGAACATTTTTTGTTACCTATAGAATGCCATGCTTATGCCACGCCCTGTGAGAACAGGTCAAATAAGAGACATTCTACTTATGTGACATTTGCATTATGGTGAGAAAGATAAAGAAATTTACCAGTGATGACAGGATTTCATAGTAAAATCTATGCCAGAGTTATGCTGAGGGAATCACGCTGAATCCTAGTTGAAGGCAGGGAGAGATAAAACAAAGAAGAGCTTTTAGAATACAGTCACACTAAACTGACTTTGAAGCAGTGGGTAGAAACCAGGTAGATGAAGACCGGTGGGAGAGAGACCCACATCTACCTTAGCCCTCTGTCCCTTCTGTTTTTGTCACTGTAGGCTACTTTATCTCTGCCTTCTCTATTACTTAGAGACTCTGGAACTTTCACATAAAGGAATATAAATTTATCAGTTTTTCATAGTACAATTAAAAAATAAAATTTCTATTCTTTAGAAAACAGTTACTCACTGTTTAGGGTAGTTTTGATCCACTCTATATTCAGGCATAGTCTGTAATTTCAGTTTTTGGTTTATTTCCCACCAACTCCTCAAGATACTAGGGTTGCAGTTGGAGGAGTTCTCTATGCTTTAGAATACATAGCATTGCTACAGTACCTCACACCCTCATCTTCAGCCCTAATCGGTGAGTCTGTAATCATGGCAAGCAAATTTTATGAAGGAAGAGTTTTTTTTGTTGTTGTTTGTTTGGAGGGTTCAGGCCTGTATAAATAGCAAAGGAAATGGCTGGGTGGTCAGGAACAGTATGAAAGTTAAGGATACCAGGAGAATATAAGAGATAAGAAGGGGGTTATAAGGGAATTAAGGCAGCTTCAATATAAACTTGGACTGCCTTGGGACATTTCTGTAGGGTTCTGAATATGTCACTAGCTCAGTTGTTCTAATCATCAGGAAATGAGATACAGCATCTCTTGGGAGAAAAAGTGTTAGTAACAGAAACACTTGTGGAATTGTAAGAACTCCCATTCAGATTACCAGCTTTTTTGTAGGGAAGGACTGTATTTTCTGTAACATTTATTGTTCCTGAAAACTAAAAGCCCTATCCAGTCTTCTAGACCTGACTGAGTTTGAGTTTCAGTGCTGTTGAGCTGCAGTGGGATGTGCCTAGCAGCTGGGCTGTGGGAGCCCCTGTTCTCTAGGGTTCAATTTTGCACAAAGTAATCTAACACCAGCTTCTTGCCAAGGTTTCAGTGGCTGTTTGTGACTACAACTAACTATTATCTTAGTTTGAGAGCTTCCCATAACCTTACCAGAAATTCAGAACTGGGATAGAATTGAAAGGTTCAAAACAAAAACCGCAAACTGTCTGTTGATTATTGAGAATATTGTTCTGGTACATGGTCTACTCAAATGCAAAACAAAATGCAATTTATTCCATTACACTGGGAAATAAAATAAAGCACACTGTAATTATTGGCAGAATGTTAGGAGAGAAGATTTAATGGAATTCCTTCTTTTAGTCAAAGTCAACTTTTCCAATGTATGTACTTCTAAACTATGTTAGTGATACCTATTCTGATTATTTTAAACAATAAAAGTAAGAAACCATGAATAAAAAATAATTTCCTTTTGAAGAATAATGTAACCAAGAGAATGTTTGTAGTAACGCTAAAATCACTTGGATAATACCTTTAAAGTGCTGTAATATAAGATGGTATGATTGTGCAAGAAGAAAATAGAAATGAGACAGTTGAAGATTAAGGAGTGTATTTCTGTAAGGAATTTTCAAAGGACATTTCAGATATGGAATCCTAGTCCTCAACCTAAGGAAATAGTTACAGCTGAGATTGCAGCACCTCCAGAACCTGTTCTACTCTGCTTTTGCTTTTGTTGGAGTCTGTCCTCCATCTTCTTCTATCTATTTATTTAAAGAGGAATCAATAGGCTAGCTGAACATTAAGAACTGACCTCCAAAAGAGAAGTCAGGAACTACAATGGGGAGCACCTTGAATCATGACAGAAGTATATTGACTGGGCAAATTCAAGCAGCTTCTGTGCAGACATTGAAAACAGTGGGCCCTTATCTGTTATCATTGGTGAAATGGATTCCTGAATACTGGTAGATTTGGGAAAGCTGAACTCACTCAGTATTCCTTTCCCTCTTATGTATCTGGGGCTCTCTCGTGGGAATACACTACTTTTCCTCCTGGCTGATGGCCTCTGGTAATTATAAGGACTTGGGGATGATTCGGCTGTGGTGCATGCTAGCCCTCTGATTGTAAGGGTTGACGTGAATGGTCTGGCTGGTGTGTCCTCTTCCTCATTCCTCACACCATGAGTAACTCTCCTGGAGATCTGAGAGGATGGTTTTCCCAAGTAGAGAAAGATTATTCAATAAAAGACAGGCTATCATAGTATTTGCCTGTTAGGAACTTTGTATCAGTTGAATCATTACTGGCAAATTTAAGCAGAAAATGGTGATTATTATGAAGGTATTGGGAATATTTTCAGAGGAAAATATAAAATAATATTTTTATGATCTTAGGAATAGTGAGGAGAGATTTATTACACAAGATGAAAGCACAAAATATGTCAGAATATTAGTAAATTTGACTACATTAAAATGTAATTAAAAACCTGTGTATCAAATACACCAGATCTGAAGTAAAACCAACCAAAAACCTTGGGAAAATATTTGCAAAACATGAAAACATGCACTTAACAGAGGATTATCATCTAGAATGTGTAAAGAACTCTTATAAGTGGAGGGATTCAGGATAGTGGTGTAGAATGACCCTGAACTCAGCTTCTTCCCCTGGATAGAACAAATCTACAACCACATATGGGGTAATTATCTTTTGTAAAGAACCTGAGGGCTAGCTGAACAGCATTTTCACAACAAAGATAAAAAAGACAAATTAAAATTAATAAGAGAGACAGAGAATTATATCACCTGGAACCCCACCCCAGGTCTGGTAATCCACAATTGGGAAGTGATTCTCAAAATACAGAATATTCCTTGATTAGTGAAGGGATAGTGCCTCACATCAATCACCCTGGCCACTGAGCTCAACACTGAAAAAATGAACCCACCAAATATCTGGTTCTGAAATTCAATTGTGATTAAATCCAGGAGAACCAAAGAACTGTAGGGAATGCAAGCTTGTACATAGACCCACTGGAGCTGAGATTCAGTGTGAAAGTAACAGTTTGAAAAGTACCTAGAGCATAAGAGAAGAAGATCCTATACTAATCCTAAAGTGGTTTTCAGAGAGACAGGAGCCTGAAGTGACTTCATTTTATGGGGACACAAGGGCTTGGAGGTGCTATTTTTGCAAACTCATTTTAACTTTTTGGTGATGTAATTGACAAACACCATTTTTGGTGTCCTCTCATGTATTCTGCTAGCTCTAATAGGTATGTTTCATGCCCTGCCCACCCCTGTATCAGCCACACCACTACTATGTATCAGCCCCACTCTTCTCACACAGCAGCAGCACCACAGCCTGGCTGGATGAGTGCCTTGCTCCTCACCATTCCACATGACAGCCATAGCCCCATTAGAGCTGATGCACACCCAGTCCACATGAGAGATGCCACTTGACTGCCTGGCTCTGAATGCCAGGGGAGATTGTGCTTTAGGACCTATGGTATGGATCATCTCCAACACAACACCACTCCTTCAAGACTGAGAGAGGAGGCTGTTTCATCTAATACATATAGACAAACACAGAGAGTCAGGCAAAATGAGGAGACAGAGAAATGTATTCCAAACCAAAGAACAAGACAAATCCCCAAAGATCTTAATGAACGAAAAGGAGATATGCAACCTACCTGCAAAAGAGTTCAAAATAATGTTCATGAGGATGCCTACCAAACTTGGAAGAACAGATGAACACAATGACAACAGCAAGAAAGAGGTAGAAAATATGAGTTCGAAACCCAAGGTACAACTGAACTGAAAAATACAGTACAGGGGTTCAACAACAGAACAGCTGAAGTAGAAGTACTAATCAGTAAGCTGGGAGGCAAAGCAATCGATCTCACCCACAGAGAGGAATAAAATGGAAAAGGAATTTTAAAAAAGTGAGGATAGCTTAAAGAACATCACATTGAATGGGAAAAGAGAAAAGCCAGAAAGATTATTTGAAGAGATAATGGCTGAAAACTTTCCTAATCTTGGGAGGGACAGACATCCAGGTCCAGGAATCCCAGAAAGTCCTAAGATGAATGAAACCATACAGAACCACACCAAGACATAGTATAATTAAAACACTAAAATTTAAAGGTGAAGGGAGAATATTAAAAGTAGCTAGAGAAAAAATTAGCAGAATTAGCAGAATTTTCAGAAACTTTATAGGCCAAAAGGAGTGACAACACATTCAAAGTGCTGAAACAAAACAAAACAAAACAAAACAAGAAATTCTCTACCAAGCTAGGTTAATATTCAGAATTGAAGAGGAGCGTAAGAGTTTTCCAGATAAGCAAAAGGTAAAGTAATTCATCACCAGCCTTATAAGAAATGTTAAAGGGACCTCTCTAAGCTGCAAAGACAAGCCCCTAAGTGACAAAAAAAAAAAAGCATATGAAAGTAACAATCTCACTGGAAGCGGTAAATATATGTTAAAGGTAGTGGATCTCTTACAAAGCAAGTATGAATGTCAAAAGATGAAAGTAGTAAATTTAACTAAAATTGTGATAATTAATTAAGGGATATCTTAAAAAGGATGTAAAATGTGTCATCAAAAATATAAAATGTGGGAGAGAAGCAGGAATATGGTAAATTAGGGAGAACCTGAGATCACCTTATCTCATGGACGCACAGAGATAATAGCTACATTTGTAAAACTAACTTTGAAAACAACCTGAAACCTGGCAGAATAGACCTTTCACAGTTAATCATAGAGAGAAGGTCACATTGAAAAAGGTAAGAGGGGCAGAGACATGGTCAGGAACCAACCCCCCCCCCCGAAAGACTAACCAGAAATGGGAAGGACACTTCAAGCAGGAAAAGTGAGAGGATCAGACTGCACAAGGCACCCCTAGCAGTGGAAAGACAATTCCAAAGAACAACTGGCTTTAAAAACCAGTGGGGCTTAACTTCAGTAGGAGCTTTAAAAATCATCAAGTCTTAACTCCAGTACAGCTGAGAGCCCAGAGGAAACTGAATTCCCACCCTTTAAGGGGCAGCATAATAAATAATTCAGCAGAAGACACAGTACAGAAGCAGCAGTTTGAAAATCACCTGGGGTATACATCAAAAAGACCTATTAACCAATCTTAGACCACGTACTGGAGGGGCAGGGAAATTTGCATTTCTTCAAGAACAAAATTGCTAGGGTTCCACTTCTCTCCATCTCCATCCTAGATAGCTGGATGCTTGTTGGAGCCAGAGTTAACAGGCTCCATCTAGTTTGTCAGCACTGCAAGCCCTGCCCTGATGTTTCACTGCAGGGCCACCCCATACAACCTGTCCACCTGTCAACAGGTATCATTTCAAAATGTCTCCCATCCCAGTACACTCCTGCAGGCAGGCCCACATGGTACCAACACCAATCCAAAGTGCTTCCTTCCCAGAGAAAGGGGAGCAGATAACCCCACACAAAAGTGTGCCTGCCATTCCATCAGCCATACTTCTTAGCCAGTCACTTAGTGAGTAGGCCCTGTCTTTCAGGGCTCCTCCAATAGTGGCAGAGAAACTAATTGCAGACAGCTAGTCTGACTGCCAGCCCCACTTATCAAGAAGCTTCCTGCAGCCTCAAACAGGCCCTTCAGTATTTCAGGGACCAAATACTGGAGTGTGAGCCCATAGCAGGCAAAGTAGATCAGTGCAGTTGGCTGAGTTGAAGACAATCGCACCTTAGCCACAATAGTAGGACACAGTCCATACA
>ML105926.1:26063-36878 GCA_003697995.1 Taxidea taxus jeffersonii | reverse complement strand
GAGAGGCTCCTGCAGGGCCTTTTTCAGGTTATCAGAGAGGACTGTGTTACATGGTATCACAGGACTTCTTCATATGGCCACGGTTTCCAAGTCCAGAAAATTTAACTGAACTCCCTAATACATAGAAACAAACACAGAGAATTAGACAAAATGTGAAAGTGGAGGAATATGTCCCAAATGATGGAACAAGACAAAAATCATAGTAAAAGAGCTAAATGAAATGGAGATAACAATATGCCTGATAAATAATTCAAAGTAATGGTCATAAAGATTCTCACTGGACTTAAGAGTGGATGAACTCAGTGAGAACTTCAACAAAGACAGAGAAAATAGAAAAAAAAAGAACCAGTCAGAGATGAATAATTCAACAGTTGAAATTTTAAAAAGTACACTACAGGCAATTAACAGAATATTATAGGATACAGAAGAATAGATCAGTGATATGGAAGGTAGAGTAATGGAAAAAGACATGCTGAACACCAAACAAACAAAAAAAGAGAACAGCTTAAGGGAAATCATCAACATCATCAACCATATGAACATTCACAACATAGAAATCCCAGAAAGAGAAGAAAAAAGAGAAGGGGGCAGAATACTTATTTGAAGAATAATAGCTGGAAACTTCCCTAATCTGGGAGAAGGAAACAGTTATCCAAATCCATGAAGCACAGACTCCTGAACAAATAAACCTAAGGAGGTCCACATCAAGACACATAATAATTAAAATGATAAAAAGTAATGATAAGGATACCTGGGTAACTCATTTGGTCAAACATCTGACTCTTGATTTTGGCTCAGGTCATGATCTCAGGGTTATGAGATCAAGCCTTGTGCTGAGCTCTGGGCTGGGCATGGAAGCTGCTTAAAATTCTCCCTCCCCTGCTGCCCCTGCAATACCACTCTCTCTTACTCTAAAAAAACAAAACAAAACAAAAACTGGAAGAGATTATGCTGAGTGAAGTAAGTCAAGCAGAGAGAGTCAATTATCATATGGTTTCACTTACTTGTGGAGCATAAGGAATAACATGGAAGACATTGGGAGATGGAGGGAAGAAGCGAGTTGGGGGAAGTTGGAGGGGGAGACAAACCATGAGAAACTGTGGACTCTGAGGAAAAAAAAACTGAGGGTTTTGGAAGGGAGAAGGGTGGGGAGGGTTGGGTGAGCCTGGTAGTGGGTATTAGGGAGGGCACGTATTGCATGGAGC
This sequence comes from Taxidea taxus jeffersonii, assembly GCA_003697995.1. Taxonomy (NCBI): domain Eukaryota; kingdom Metazoa; phylum Chordata; class Mammalia; order Carnivora; family Mustelidae; genus Taxidea; species Taxidea taxus. The sequence goes on along the minus strand of ML105926.1, from coordinate 35,673 downwards.
ACTGGGTGTGGTGCATAAACAATGAATTTTGGAACACTGAAAAAAAATAAAATTAAATAAAAATTTTTAAAAAGTAATGATAAAAAGAACTTTAAAAGCAGAGAGAGAAAATAAAACAGTTACATACAAGGGAAACCTCATAAGGCCATTAACTGATTTTTCAGCAGAACCTCTGCAGACCAGAAGAAAGTGGGATGATTTATTCAAAGTGCTGAAAAGAAAAAAGCTTGCAGATAAGCTATTTTTCAGGATAGGAGAGATAAAAGATTTCCCAAACAAAAGTTAAAGGAGTTCATCACTATTAAAACAACCTTAGAGGGAATATTAGAGATTCTTTAAGTAGAAAGAAAGGCCATGACTAGACGAAAATTGTGAAAGGAAAAATTTCATTGATAAAAGCAAACGTAGAGTAAAATTAGCAAAGTAATCACTTATAAAGCCAGTATGGAGGTTAAAACACAAGCATAGTAAAATCAATTATATCTATAATTGATATTTTTCTTTTAATATTTTATGGTTTTAGGTCTCACATCTAGATCTTGAATTCATTTTGAGCTTATGTGAATGGTGTAAGAAAGTGGTCTACTTCCATTCTTCTTGCATATAGGTGTCCAATTTTCCAGCATCATTTTTTAGAAAATGTTACAGAATTTCTTTCCTTTTGGTGCCCATGTTTCTTGGGCTTCAAAGAATGGGGAGGTAGACCAGATGAAGAATGGTGGGCAGCAAAGCAAATTTTATTGAGTGATAGCAAAGCAAAATTTATTGAGTGATAACACAGAACTCCAAAGAAGGAGGAGGCCCTGGAGGATTTGTCCTTAGAGTTTCCAATTCTAGGAGTTTTTATGGGTCTGTTGGTTGGCTGTTTTAATCTAATTAACTTTCCATGTGCCTGTCACCCAATCAGGATTTTGTCATCTACCTATCATCTGGGAAAGGGTGGAAGGCTCCTTCTAGGGTAGTATAAAAATCCTTTTAAGGGTGATATCCTGTTATGATGGCAGGACCAGGGTGTGTGTGTCTTGGGGGTGAGTGTTTTCCCTGCCTGCCTTTATTCTGAATATACTTTATTAAAAAGACTTTTTAATGGGAAAAGACATTTTTGTTTTTTCATTTTTTTAACATATTTGTTTCAGGGGTACAGGTCTGTGATTCATCAGTCTTACACAATTGACAGCACTAACCATGGCACATACCCTTCCCAGTGTTCATCACCCAACCACCCCATCCCTACCACCCCCCTCCACTCTAGCAACCCTCAGTTTGTTTCCTGAGATTAAGAGTCTCTTATGGTTTGTCTCCATCTCTGGTTTCAGCTTGTTTCATTTTTTTCCTCACTTCCCCTATGATCCTGTCTTCTTTCTCAAATTCCTCACATCAATGAGATCATATGGTAATTTTCTTTCTCTGACTGACTTATTTCACTTAGCATAATAACCTCTAGTTGCATCCACATTATTGCAAATGGCAAAACTTCATTTTTATGGCTGTGTAATATTCCTGTGTGTGTGTGTGTGTGTGTACCACATCTTCTTTATCCATGCATCTGTTGATGGACATCTAGGTTCTTTACATAGTTTGGCTATTGTGGACATAGCTACTATAATGATTCTGGTGCACCTTCAGATCACTACATTTGTATCTTTAGGGTAAATTATAGGGCTGCTCTATTTTCAACTTTTTGCGGAATCTCCATGCCATTTTCAAGAGTGTTTGTACCAGCTTGCATTCCCACAAAGAGTGTAGGAGGGTTCCCCTTTCTCCGCATCCTCGCCAACACCTGACATTTCCTGACTTGTTAATTTTAGCCATTCTGACTGGTGTGAGGTGGTATCTCACTGTGGTTTTGATTTGTATGTCCCAGATGCTGAGGGATGTTGAGCACTTTTTAATGTGTCTGTTGGCCATTTGGATGTCTTCTTTACAGAAATGTCTGTTCGTGTCTTCTGCCCATTTCTTGATTGGATTATTTGTTCTTTGGGTATTGAGTTGGGTAAGTTCTTTCTAGACTTTGGATACTAGCCCTTTATCTAATATGTCATTTGAGAATATCTTTTCCCATTCTGTCTGTTGTCTTTTGGTTTTGTTGACTTTCCATTACTGTGCAAAAGCTTTGATCTTGGTAAAGTCCCAGTAGTTCATTTTTGCCCTTGCTTCCCTTGCCTTTGGTGATGTTTCTAGGAAGAAGTTACCATGACTGAGGTCGAAGAGGTTGCTGCCTGTGTTCTTCTCAAGGATTTTGATGGATTCCTGTCTCACACTGAGGTCTTTCATCCATTTTGTGTCTCTTTTTGTGTGTGGTGTAAGGAAATGATCCAGTTTCATTCTTCTGCATGTGGCTGTCCAATTTCCTAACAATATTTGTTGAAGAGATTGTTCTTTTTTTTTTTCAATTGGACATTCTTTGCTGCTTTGTTGAAGATTAATTGACCATAGAGTTGAAGGTCCCTTTCTGCACTCTATATTCTCTTGTGCCAGTACATTACTCTCTTGATTACAGCTTTGTAATAGAGCTTGAGGTCTGGAATTTTGATGCCACCAGCTTTGGTTCTCTTTTTCAATATTCCTTTGGCTACTCAGGGTCTTTTCTGGTTCTATACAAATTTCAGGATTTGTTCCATTTCTTTGAAAAAAGTTGATGGTATTTTTATAAGGATAGCATTAACTATGTAGATTGCTTTAGGTAACATAGACATTTTCACAATATTTTTTTTCTTATAATCCATGAGCATGGAATGTTTTCCCATTTCTTTGTGTCTTCCTCAATTTCTTTCATGAGTATTATATAGTTTTCTGTGTTCAGATTCCTTGCCTCTTTGGTTAGATTTATTTTTTCTTGGCCATCAGCTCTGAATCCCACCACTGCAAACCACACAAGAGCAGACAAATAGACTTTAAAAGAAAGACTGAAATGAAAGACCGAGAAGGGTTCTTTGATGATAACGATAAGGAGTCAATCCAATAAGAAGATGTAACATTTGTAAATATATATGCACCCAAATAGGAGCACCAAAACATATAAAGCAAATATTTAAAGCAAATATGAACAGGTAAGGGAAAAGGGAAAAGGGAAAAGCTGAAATTAAAATAATAATAGAGAGGAATTTTAGCACCTCATTTATAGCAATGTACAGATCATCCAGACAGGAAATCAATAAGGCAATATTGTCCTTAAACAACACATTGGACTGAGTGGATTTAATAGTTATATACAGAACATTCTCTCCCAAAGAGTAGAATACACATTCTTCTCAACTGTACACAGAACATTAACCAAGATAGTTTACACATTGGGTTACAAAAGAAGTCTCTATAATTTTAAAAAGACTAAAATTATATCAAGCATCTTCTACAACCACAATGGGTATGAAACAAGAAATCAATTACAATAACAAAACTGGAAAACTACAAAAACAAATATGATACTAAAAACCTAATAGGTCACTGAAGAAGCAAGAGGAAATAAAAACACATAAAGACAAATGAAAACAGAAAGAGGACATACCAAAATCTATGGGATATAGCAAAAGCATTTCAAAGAGAGAAACTCATAGCAATGTAGGCCTACTTCAAGAAACGAAAATCTCAAATATACAATCTGCTTTTGTATTTATAGGAAGTAGACAAAAAAAAGACAAATCCAAAGATAGTAGAAGGAAGGAAATAGTAAAGATTAGAGTGGAAATAAATGAAATAGAGACTAAAGAGAGGATAGAAAAAATCAACCAGACTAAGGGCTGTTTTTAAGATTTTTCCTTTCTTTATTTGAGAGACAGAGAGATCACACAAAAGAGCACAAGTGGTTGAGAGTGAGAAGCAGGCTGCCCATCAAGCAGGGAGCCCAATGCAAGGCTTGATCCCAGGACCTTGGGATTATGATCTGAGCCCAAGGCAGCCATTTAACTAAATGAGTCACCAAGGCACCCCAAGTTCTTTTGAAATTATATAAACAAAATTCACAAACCCTTAGTTAGGCTCAAAAAAACTTAGATTAGAAGAAAAAAGAGAGGGATCAAATAAATAATATCAGAAATAATAGAGGAGTGGTTACAACTGATATCACAGAAATACAAAGAATCATAAAAGACTACTATGAACAACTATATGCTAATAAAATAGGGAACCTAGCAGAAATGGATAAATTCATAGAAACCTATGCTCTCCCAAGACTCAATCAGGAAGAAATAGAAAACCTAAATAGACCAATTACTGGTAAGAAGATTGAACTAATTAATAATAATAATAAATAAAAACCTTCCCCAAAAATAGGAATCCAGGACTAGACAGATGAACTGGTGAATTTTAATAAGCTTTCAAAGAAGAGGTAATATCTATTCTTTTCAAAATCTTCCAAACAGTTGAAGAGGAGGGAATGCTTATAAAAACCTTTTACAAGGCCAGCATTATCCTGATAACAAACCAGACAAGAACACTATACAAAAGGAAATAAATTTACAGGCCAATATCCTTGATGAACATAGATGCCAAAATCCTGGACAAAAAATTAGCAACCTAAATTTAACAATATATTAAAAGGATCATATATCACAATTAAATGAGATCCATTCCAGAGATTCAAGGATGATTCAACACTCTCAAATCAATGTGATACACCGGTTTAACAAAATGAAGAATAAAAATCATATGATCATCTGAATAGATACAGAAAAAGCATTCTGTAAAATTCAACATCTATTTATGATAAGAACTCAACAAAATGTGTATGGAGAGAATATAGCTCTCCATAATAAAGGTCATATATGAAAAATCCACAGATAACCTCATACTTAAAGAAAAAGATGGAAGCTTTTCCCCTAAGATTAGCAACAAGGAAAAGATGCCCACTCTTGGCATTTATATGGTGTTGGAAAAACTGGATAGCTACATGCAAAGGAATCAATGTGGGCCACTATTTTACAGCATACACAAAAATTAACCTAAAATGGAATAAAGATTTGAAGCCAAGACCTGAAACCATAAGGCTCCCAGAAGAAAACATAGACAGTAAGCTCTTTGACATAGGTCTTGGTGATAATTTTTGAAGCAAAGCAAAAGCAAAAGCAGTGTAGGCAAAAATAAACAAGTAGTAGTATATCAAGCTTAAAAGCTTAGCTTCTGCACGGCAGAGAGACCATCAACAAAATTAAAAGGCAACCTACCAAATGGGAGAAAAATACTTGCAAATGGTTTATCTGATAAGGGGTTAACACCCAAGATATATATAAAACAACAACAAACTCTTAAAACTCCATAGCAAAACAACAAGCCCCATAATACAGTATGAGTAAAATTGGGTGAAAGATATGAATAGACATTTTTCCAAATGAGACATAGAGATGGCTGACAGGTACATGAAAAGATGTTCAACATCACTAATTACCGGGAAAATGCAAATCAAAACCACAATGAATGGGATGCCTGGGTGGCTCAGTTGGTCAAGCATCTGCCATCAGCTCACGTCATGAAATCAGGGTCTGGGACTGAACCCCACATAAGGATCCCTGCTCAGTGGGGAGTCTACTTCACCCTGTCCCTCTTCCCCTCAACCTTGCTCGTTCTCACTCTCTCTTAATAAGTAAGTAAGTAAGTAAATAAAATAAATAGTTAAAAATAAAAATAATAAATAAAATATTAAAACAAAACAAAGCCACAATGAAATATCACCTCCCACCAGTCAGAATGACTATTATCAAAAGACAGCAAGTGTTGGTGAGGATGTGGAAAAAGGAAATCCTTGTGCAATGTTGGTGGAATTATAAATTGGTACAGCCACTAAGGAAAACAGTATAGAGTTTCCCCCAAAATTAAAAAGAAAACTATCATACAACCTATCAATTCCACTTCTGGGACTTTATCTGAAGAAATGAAAATGTTAGCTTGAAAAAACACAGCCTCCCACCCCATGTTTATTGCAGCATTATTTAAATAGCCAAGACATGGGAGTAACTTAAGTGTCCACTGAAGGAGACACGGATTTAAAAATGTGGTATATGTACACAATGGAATTTTTTTAGCCACAAAAAAAAAAAGACAAATGTCTTTCTCTATCTGACTCCTTTCACTTAGCATAATATCCTTAAGGTGCATCCATGTTGCAAGTGGGAAGATTTCACTCTTCCATGTGGAATTCCAAAACAAAAACCAAAAAACAAAAAACCCAAAACAAAAAATGAACTCATAGATTACAGATCAGTGGTTGGCAGAAGTAGGCATAGGGGATGAAGGGTGGAAGAAATGGGTGAATGTGGTCAAAAGCTGCAAACTTGCAGTTATAAAATCAACAAATCCTGAAGATCTAATAAACAGGATAGTGAGTATACTTAATAATGCTGAATTATATATTTGAAAGTTGCTAAGGGAGTTAATCTTAAAAGTTCTCATCATAAGAAAAAAATGTGTAACTGGTGATGAGTGTTAACTAGACTTACTATGGTGATCATTTTGCAATATATATAAATATTGAATCATTTTGTTGTGTACCTGAAACTAAATGATAGTATATGTAAATTATATCTCAATAAGATATATATAATTATATCTCAATAAATTATATCTCAATAATATATAATATAATATATAATAATATAATATAATGTATAAAATAATATATTATGTATTATATATAATATAATATAATAAGATATATATACCTTATTGAGATATAATTTATTGAGATATAATTATATATATAATATATATGCTATATATTATATATATTGCAATATATAAATATTGAATCATTTTGTTGTGTACCTGAAACTAAACATTAGTATATGTAAATTATATCTCAATAAGAGAGGAACATCTTTAGGATTGGTTTAATTTGAGGAATTATTAATAAAGTGGTACAGGAAAAGATGAGAAGACAGGAAAGAATGGTTATTTTTTTGGACACCTCTTAAATATGGGAGTGTAATAGTTGTTTTCTCTATGTTGGGTTGACAAATAGCTTCCAGTTCTGAATAGTTTAATCAGTAGATCAATAGCATAGAACTAATTTATGTTGCATATAGAGATTAGATTATTTTAGGAAAATCAAAGAAGATTTAAAATTACAAAGAAAAATTAAACAGAAGCTATTTCATAGCACACAACAACTAATGTTTTATCATACTTGCTTTTTAAAGAGAAATTAAATAATACCCATTAAAAGAAGTCCCTATGTATGTCACTGTTCTTATTTGTAGACAACAGAATCAAAGTTTAAGCAGAAAGTTTTGTTGTTGTTGTAGTTAAACTAACAAAAGTGGTACATAGAACCTTCGGGAGGGAAGAGAATCAGGTTTGGATGCTACACAGCCAGGATCCATGCAGCTAGAAGCCCTGAGCAATCCTACCATGGGCCTCTTGTAGCAGAAGCACTACTGCTGTTGCCACCCATTACTCAATACCTATGATGCCAGGGCTTGGAAGCTAAAACTATGCCACAATGCCTCACAGTAACCAGATGCTTTAATTATCACGCACTTCCTCAGGCAGAACGACCATCTCACAATGCTTACTTCCTTGTTGTGATTGCAGGGGGTCTCTGCTTGGCAGAACCTAAGCACTGTGGGGAATCCCAGGTGCAATAAGAAAAAGAGGGCATGAATGCAGCCAACTGGAGGGCAGCCAATATGTTTTTTCTCCAGTCCTTGACCACCAAACTACAGGTCTTTTTTCCCCATAAGCTTTCCTACCTCCAGAAGTAACCAATATAATATTAATCTGTAAACAATATACATTTTAAATTTATATATATTGCATTTTGTTTTCATGGTTCAATAAGCTGCTTTTTCTTTTTCACATATTTGATACCTATTTATTTGGATATATTGTTCTTTGGTGCTTTCCATCTAAATAAAACATTTTTTCATTTTACTCTGATATTTAGTTTTTTTTTTTTTACTTTTATAAAGGGTAGTAAAATTAATATCATTGTATATATTTCTTTGGGCACATTTATTCAAATTACTTAAGACAGAGTTTTCCAAAATTCCCTGGAGGTTAAAATCACCTGGGGGCACTTATTACAAGTATAGCTTCCCAGGCTCCTCTGTAAGAGTCAAGAGCAAGCTGGAAATCTGAACAACTCAAAACAAAATAACTCAAACATGTTTAGTTACAAGAGACTAGGTTATGGTTAGGACAACTTTTCTGTAAAAGAGCCAAATAGTAAATATTTTAAGCTTTGTGGGTCACATGCAGTCTGTTGCATTTTCATCTGTCTTTTTTACAACTCTTTAAAAATGTGAAAACCATTCTGAACTTAAGGGCTGTACAAAACAGGCTGGTAGTTTGCACAACACTGCTTTGGTGAAGAAAGGAATAGTTCAGTCATGTGGAGCTAATAACAACCGTGCTTTTACTACCTGGACTTGAAGGATGAGAGAGGTTACTGGAACTTGAAAGGAGAAAGGATACTCTGTAGCCAGATGTACCCCTTGAAGTGTTCCATGAGAGAGCTGGCCTACAGAGACCTTTCAGAAAGTAGTGAAATATATGAACCTCACTCCTCTGAGTTCCCCATTTGACTAAGCCAATCCTAAAGCTAGGGGAAGTGAAGTCCTGTTATATCATCATGTTGTTTAGCCTTCTGGAACAGAGAGTATGGTGGATAAGGCAGAGTGGCTTTGGAGGAGCCAACAAAAGGTAGTTAGGACAGCTGAGATATAACCTTAGAATTTGTCAAAGATTAGTTGACCATAGACTTGAGAGTCCATTTCTGGAGTCTCTATTCTGTTTCATTGGTCTATGTGTCTGTTTCTGTGCCAATGCCATGCTGTCTTGGTGATCACAGCTTTGTAATATAGCTTGAAGTCAGGCAATGTGATGCCCCAGCTTTGTTTTTCTTTTTCAACATTCCCTTGGGTCTTTTCTGGTTCCATACAAAATTTAGGATTGTTTGAGCTCCTTGAAAAATGCCAATGGTTTTTTAATAGGGATGGCATTGGAAGTGTAGATTGTTCTGGGAGGATAGACTTTTTTTTAAAAAAGATTTTATTTATTTATTTGAAAGAGAGAGGGAAAGAGAGAGAGCTGGGGGAGGGGCAGAGACAGAGGGAGAAGCAGACTCTCTGACAAGTCTCTGACAAGATGCTTTACTGACTGATCCACCCAGGTGCCCCCTGGGTAGATATTTTAACAATATTTACTCTTCCAATACATGGACATGGAATGTTTTTCCATCTTTTTGTGTCTTCCTCAATTTCCTTCATAAGTGTTCTGTAGTTTCTAGAGTATAGATCCTTTACTTCCTTGGTTAGGTTTATTTCTAGGTATCTTATGGTTTTTCTTGCTGTTGTAAATGAAATTGATTCCTTAATTTCCCTTTCTATAGTTTACATTGTTAGTGTATAGAGGAGCAACTGATTTCTGTATCCTGACCCAAGACAGATTTTGTATCCTTGACGCATTACTGAATTGCTGTAGGAGTCCTAGTAATTTGGGGGTGGAGTCTTTTGTGTTTTCCACATATAGTATCATGTCATCTGTGAAGAGAGAGAGTTTGACTTCTTCTTTGCTAATTTGGATGCTTTTTATTTCTTCTTTCTTTCTTCCTTCCTTTCTTTCTTCCTTCCTTCCTTTCTTTCTTTCTTTCTTTCTTTCTTTCTTTCTTTCTTTCTTTCTT
>ML105926.1:0-16811 GCA_003697995.1 Taxidea taxus jeffersonii | reverse complement strand
CAGTGGTCGGTGCAAGAGATTAGGAAAAAAAATTCTTGATCTTGAATCACAAAGACATTACTTATGAGGTAAAATCACAGCATATACCTAAAAAAATTTGAAAAGAGTTCTGGCATAAATTAAAAAGGCTTAATAACGTCCCATTAATACTAATTTAACCAATCTTTGTGCTTATGTACTGTACCATAGGGGAAAGAATAAATGCTTCTAATAGAAAAAGCTGGGGACTCCTGGGTGGCTCAGTTGGTTAAGCGGCTGCCTTCGGCTTGGGTCATGATCCCAGCATCCTGGGATCGAGTCCCACATCGGGCTCCTTGCTCGGCGGGGAGCCCGCTTCTCCCTCTGCCTCTGCCTACCACTCTGCCTAAAGCGCATTCTCTCTCTAATAAATAAATAAATTAAAAAAAAAAAAAAAAGAAAAAGCTGCTTTTTGTTTTTCAAAGACTTATTTAATCTCACTTCCTGAGGTGCAAAAGTTATTTTCAGAAAGTACAACCTTCCCCCTCTTTATGTTCAGTGAACAGTACACTGTCTTGGAGCCCAAGAATTCTTGCCATCTTCTGGGAAATGTGGTAGGGCACTTCTTCTCCTGAAGCCCAGCCCATCTTGGTAGATGATCTCATGGCTTATGCTATCTGGGAGAGAAACAAGACTGAAAGTAAATCAGAGAAAGGAAAGAAGAAAGAAGTGGGAGCGTGGCTGGGATTGAGAGGTGAACTGTGAAGCAGGAAAAACCAGATTCCTCGTGAGAACAAGGAGTCAGCCTTTCATTCTTAATGTCAGAGAAATCGGTCCTGCCCTACCAGGATGTTTGGAAAGGACAAGGGGCTAAGGAAATATCTTGAGAAGATTTGGTCTAGGACCTCTCCAAAGAAAATATTGTAGAAAAGTTAAATGAGGAAACAGATATCTGAGATTTGTTATTCCCCCTGAGGCATTTCACTTTGTTGTTTTGAGCTGAGAAAAAAAGGATTGAAGAAAGGTAGGCTTACCACAAATAGAAGTGTTCACAGACTGCCCACTCCCCATATTCTTAAGCATGTAGGACAAATGTGGGAAGTTAGAATGATGGAAAATGTAACCCAAGGATAAAACAAGGGAATAGGTGTGTACTTATAAACCATAAGCTAAGCATTATAGAATTTGTCTTCCCAGATCCTGACCATAATGGAAAATTTTTAATTATCTGAAATAATATCTAATAAAAGCTTCCTTTTTCACTATGGGCAAAATATTATTTTGACATAAAAATGGTTTGCATAATTCATCCATACAGTATGATGAGTTTGGAGGTAAGTAAACATGCATGAAACCATGGCTGCAATCTAGGCTATAAATTTACCCATCATCTCCAAAAGTTTCCTCCTTCCCTCTTTATTATTATTTTGTGATCAGAACACAAGATATACTGTCTTAGCAATTTTTTTTTCTTTTTAGGCCAGGGAACTTAGTAGATAGGGGGCTAGGGGCTAAATTATTTTGTTAACTGTATGGAAACACTGACAAAATCTAAATAATAACATGAGAGTTCACTGGATCTGAGTCAGTGTCTTTTAAACCAGGACAAACTGGGAGAAGGTAATTTCTTTCCTAAATGAAGCTAAAACTCAACTCCTCAGTTCAAAGTATTCTATCTCCTCTTTTGAATTGAAGGCAATTTCACATGCTTAAAAATTCAAGAAAAGATTATATTAAATCACAATGGGACTTAAATACTACCCTGAATTCATTTATCCATATTATTTATTGAACATCCACTATATCTTAGGCATAGTTTGAGGCACATCGATACCAGAGCAAACAAGAAAACTATCATCATGGCTTTCCTAGTGTGTAGTTATTTCCTAAGTAGCAACAGATTCTTTGAGAAGGACATGGGTTTAGCTCTCACTTCAGAATCAATAGAAAGCATAGCCCTGAATTTCTAGTAATGCATGCCTGGGATTCTGATGTAATCACACACAAGAACAGAGACAAGTGCTATACTTGAAGAGAAGGATAAAGTTGTAAAAAGGTCAAACATATGCCTCTATCCATCTTCATTAAGAACACAGACATGTCAGAATATTTTTCTGGATCTTTCAGGCAAGGGAAATAAAGGCAAAAATAAACAATTGTGACTACATCAAACTAAAAAGCTTTTAGACAGTGAAAGAAACCACCAACAAGATGAAAAGACAACCTACTGAATGGGATAGAATGTTTGCAAATGACATATCCAAGAGGTTAATATCCAAAATATATAAAGAACAAATATAACCCAACACCCCAAATCAAATAATATGATTAAAAATGGAAGAAGACCTGAAGAGAAGACATAGAGATAGTCAATATGTAAATATGTTCAACATCAGTAATCATCAGGGAAATACAAATCAAAACCACAATATATCAACCAGCTCCCATTTCTCAAAATGGTTAAAAAACAACAAGTAATAGCAAACATTGTGAGGACATGGAGAAATGAGAGATCTCCTGCACTGAATGTAAATAGGTGCAGCTAATATTGAAAACAGTGTGAAGGTTCCTCAAAAAATGAAAAATAGAAGTACAGAATGATCCAGTAATTCCACTTCTGAGTAAAATTAAAATGGTAATTCAGAAATATATATGCACCTTTATGTTTATTGCAGAATTATTTATAATGGTCCAGATACGAAGGCAACATGAGTATCCGTCAATAGATGAATGGATAAAGAAGACGTGATATATGTATATGATGTAATATCACTTAACAATAAAAAGAATGAAATCTTGCCATTTGCTACAACATGAATGGATTCACTTATGCTAAGTGAAATAAGCCAGACAGAGAAAGACAAATGATTTCACTTATATGTGGGATATAAAAAACAAAACAAATAAACAAAAAACAATAAAAGAGAAAGAAACAGAGTCATAAATATAGAGGACAAACTGCTGGTTGTCAAAGGGAAGGGGTGAGGAAATGGGTGAAATGGGTGAAGGGGATTTAAGAGGTACAAACACAGTTATAAAATAAATATTTCATGTGGATTAAAGTAAAGCATAAAAATGTAGTCAGTAATATTGTAATACAGTTGTGAGCATTTCATAATGTATACAATACATAATGTATACATTTCATAATGTGAACATCTCATAATGTATATAATCATTGAATCACTGTGATAATTTAACATTATATATTAACTATACTTCAATGAAAAAAAACCACAGATGTGTTGGAATTGTGCAAGTGATAGGAACAATTCTACTAACATTGACCAGTCATTTACATTTTTAGAGTAAATATATCACTTTTGGAGATCGCTATTGTTTTACATAATTCTGTGAGAGCTTGTGAAATTGTTTATTGTCTGAGCCCCTGTTTCCTAATCTGTGAAATAATAGCTACTTCACAGAGTAGTCACCTGAATAAGAATAATAGCAGTATAGTGCTGGGTACACAGTTGATCCTCACGATGGTTAGTTCTTCCCCTTTTCATTTTTCACAATTAAATGGCTGATGGTTGAAGTGACAATTTCTATTGGAAATGTTCACACCTGAGAGGCTGGAATGAGTAGCAATTAACAGAGATGATATAGAGACAAATCATTGATCAAAAAGGGCCAGAACACAACTGAACTGTTTTCCAATTTTGAGATTCTATAAAAGCCTCGATTAGATGTTGTCATGGCATTGCGGTTTCTTCTTCCTTAATAAGCAAGTTGACACCCAATCTACTTTAGTTTTAGATAGGCCTAGTTGCTTATCAAGCATCTTATGTGGGTGTCACATTTCCAGGTGCCTCTAATACATGGCATTCAATCCTTCCAACACCTTGGTGGGAAAGAGATTTTTAAAGATGTGATGAAAAGGCTCAGCAAGATAGAAATTTGAGGTACACTCATCAAAATAAAATTTAACATAAAAATTTAGCATAAACTCAGTAAGTGAAAGACTGAGGGTTTGAACTCAAGACTGTGTATTAATTCACATCCACATTCTCCTAACTCATATCCTAAGTCAGGGTAGGATGCAGTTAAGTTGAAACTTGATTTATTTGGCAGAAGGGACCATAGGTAGTAGGTACATTTTAACTTTTGGCCCCTGGTAATTAATCTCCGCATGTATATGCTCTGCTAATTTCCTCTTAGCAAGGGCCACCTGTGTTTCTCCCTATTGCTGAGGCTACTTGGACAGCATTTTACCCTGTGGGTTCTGTGAGCACAGGTGTGAAAACTAGAGTAAAAGCCAAAATTCTAATGCTTTTGAACTCCCAAAGCATAGGGCTCTGGACTCTCAAGCCCTCAACTGAAGACACAGGATATAATGAGAAGCAGCTCCCTTATTTATCAACTTCTTTAGATTTTAGAAGGGTGCAGGGCAAATGAGGTCATTGCAAGTCATGTTTTGGTAAGTCACTGGTGTATTAGAAATGGCTTTTAAATATTTTGTCATGTCATGATTGAATATGGAATGTGAATTTCATTTAAAATTTCTCAGCAAGCCTGCAGGAAACAATTTTGCCTGGAGGCATCATTTTGCAAGTTTAGCAAACCAGTCACCAGTCAGGCTGAAGAGATACCCCAAAAAACAAGGGTGCTCTGGAAGAAGTGCTAATTCTCATTAGGTCAGCTGTGGACGCTAAGAATTCTTCTCTGAGCTTTTGCAGCCCATCTATGTATGAAGAAAGCTCAGCCTAAATTTCTCCTTTCTTAAGTGACAGAGGCTGAGAGAGTTGAAAACAGAGGAAACCAGCTTTCTTTTCAAAGGTCTGCTGGGTTCTCTAGTTGTACCACAACATCTAGCAGATTATTTAGACACTATTTTGCATACTGAACTCAAGCTTTGCATTAAATATTTGCAACATGGAAGGCATTATACATAGAAGATAAAACTTCCAAACAAAAAATTTTCTACTGCCATCTGTCTAAAAAGTAAACAAATTCTACTCCAGTATTTGCTATGATTTGTGTCTTGTTGGGATCTTATGCAGTTACCATGGAAATGGCAGGTCTGGAGAAAAAAGCACTATAACTTCTCTTAGTACCACAAAAATGACCCCACTTAGCACTGTGAATTGATTGAACCCTGCCCTGTAATTTGGTAAAAGTCAAAAAGGTCTCAAATGTCTTTCACTGCTCTTCTAATGAAAAGCAGTTGGCTCAAATAGTGAGTGTTAGAGAGTATTCAAGAAATGCAGTGGTTTAGCTAGTAGCTAGAGCATATATTTAAGGCAGCATATTTCTTTAGAATTATATCAAATAATGATTCATTTATATTGGAAGTTTAGGAATGTGAAATGGTTAGTCAGCCTCAACTGCTAGTGTGTCATTTAATTTTATTTCTCAACGAAAAATTATCATTTGTTATCTACTGCAAAGTTATTCTTAGGCTCCAAGGTAAGCAGAGGAAAAAAATAAATATTTAGCAGCTGGGTCACATATGAATGGCTAGGAAATTACAGAAGCAAAATAGATGAGCTGTTACCAGATTTGATATTTTCATCATTTGAAATGTGCTAAACTCATTACTTTCTTACTGCACTTTTCATCAAAGGAATTGATGCAAGTTACACACCATAGTGATCTAAATATTAGAGCTGAGATCCACTCTTCCCCATTTGCTGATGGACAGTGAGCTGTCAGGGAGGCAAAGAACCTTGTTAAGGAACAAGGTGGGTAATATTTTTTCTTGAGTTGTTTGCTTGCTTTCATGCTTGGGCATACCATTACTCTCTGCTGTCTTGGACAGTATCCCTAATTACTTTAAAAATGTGGTGTTTCTGGGGTGCTTGGTGGTACAGTTGGTTAAGTGTCTGACTCTTGGTTCTGGCTCAAGTCATGATCTCATGGATCATGAGAGCAAGCCCCACATTGGGCTCAGAGCTCGGGGAGAGTCTGCTTGAAGATTCTCTTCCTCCGCTCTTCCCCTCACTCACTCCCTCTCTCTCAAAAATAAATAAATAAATCTTTTTTAAAAATGTGATTTTTCTTGTCCTGTCATTTCATCACAGTACCTCATCCCAACACACCTGACATACACCTATTCAAATTCTACCCTATCAATCCCAAATCCAATTGCAAATTCTCTTTGATGCTATTGCAGCTAATCCAGGCAACATCATTTAAACTTTTACAAATAACACTTTTTTTCCAAACCACTAAGCCACTAACTGCTCTATGGAATTTATCTGATTTTCCTCAATGAATCCAGTAGCCTCTTTTTAGTGTTCAGTCTCATCAGTATCTCCACATCATTTAACACCATTCCCCATGACTGCTCTGATTCTGTCCTCTCTTAGGTGTAGCCCCTTAGTCTGTCTTAATGCTCCTTTCTCAGGACCCTTGCTGTCTTTCCTTCTTTTACACACACCATTTGTTCATTCATTCATTAAACATTTATGGGGCACTTATCCAGTGCTAGACTAGGTACTGAGGATGTGTAAGTACAGTGATGAATAAGGTGGGTTACCTTCCATTAAGATTTTTACAGCCTCAGGGAGAAGAAGAGTCAGAAACCAGCAATTGTAGTTTGATGATTCCTTTT
The DNA here is from genome assembly GCA_003697995.1 of Taxidea taxus jeffersonii. Classification (NCBI taxonomy): domain Eukaryota; kingdom Metazoa; phylum Chordata; class Mammalia; order Carnivora; family Mustelidae; genus Taxidea; species Taxidea taxus. The sequence goes on along the minus strand of ML105926.1, from coordinate 10,297 downwards.
TGTAGACATGTGTAGAGTCCACTGTTTATGAGAATGCAGAAGAAGAATTTCAAAAATCCAGGTAGGAGAAGTAATTAAGGGTGGCTTCCTGGGGAGGTGACCCTTGAGCCGAGTCTTGATGAAAAGGTAAAACTTATTCAGGTGAAGGAGAGGATGAGTTTTTCAGGCAGAAGGAAGAGCATTTCTGGAGAAAAAAAAAAGGAGTTTGCAGGTTGGGAGGCAACCTGGTATAGTGGAGGAATTTGTATGTATATAGTCCCTGGAGGTGGATTTGGGATTGGATCCTGCCATGTGACCATGGACAAATTGCTTAATGCCTGAGAGCCTCAGTTCTGCCATCTACACCATGGGAATAATACCTATCTTGTGGTGTTTTGGGGAATAGCTTAATAATATATAAAATAAGGTATCTGCATCATATCTGGGTAGTAGATACCCAGTAAATTATAACTATGGTTATAATGGTGATAATGGTGTGATGGTTAATTCTATGTGTCAGCTTGGCTGGGCCACAGTGCCCAGATATTTGATCAATATTATTCTGGGTGTTTCTGTGAAGGTATTTTTGGATGAGATTAACATTTAAATTGGCAGAGTAAAGAAGATTACCCTTTATAATGTGGGTAGGCCTCATCCAATCAGTTGAAGACTATAAGAAAAATCTGACTTCCCCTGAGCAAGAAGGAATTCTGGCAACAGACTACATTTGGACTTGAACAAAGGTTCAGGGATATTCTATAAGTATCTAGTTTGCTGGCTTACTCTAGCAAATTTTGGACTCATTGAGTCTCCTCAACTGTGTGAACCAATTCCTTAAAATAAGTATCTCCCCATCCTTCTCTACACACACACACACACACACACACACACACACACACACACACAGTTGGTTCTGTTTCTCTAGAAAATCTTAATACAGATGGCTTACTGGAACCCATATCAAACTGGCTACTCAAAATCTCCACTTGGATATCTAATAGGTGTTTTTAGATTAGTATGTCCTAAACTGAGCTTCAGATTTACCCTCCCCCCTCAAACCCTACTCTACCTGCAATCTTCTCCATCTCCATAAATATCAACTCTATTTTTATATTTGTTTGGGCCTCAAACCTTGATATTATTCTGAACTCTTCTTTGTCTCACACTCCACATCTGATTAATTGGCAAATCCTGTTAGCTCTATATTCAAAAGACATCCAGAATTCAAATAGCTTTTACGACCTCCACCACTAACCCCATGGCCCAAACCACCTGGATTACTGGAACACCTCTGAAATGGTTTTTGTACACCTCCTTCTCAGAAACCAGAGAGATCCTCCCATTCTCTGCCCCAAATCTTCCAGGGTCTCCCTGAGATTAAAAATGCTGAAATTTTCACCTGGCCCACAAGACCATATGCAGCCTGATGTCCTTCTCTCTGGCTTCATCTCCTCTTGCTCATTGTTCTCCTCCATGTTGTTTCTCAAACTCATCACATTACAAATGTCTGAGAGCCCCTTCATTTTCTATTCTCTCTTCCTGGAAGGTCTTCCCCCAGATTTCCATATGGCTGTCCCCTTCTCTCCTTCAGGGCTTGGCTTAAGGCAGTGAGGCCTTCTCTGAAAGATCTTATCTAAAACTGCAACTCCCTTCTCTCAATACCCTTGCTACACACAATTCTTTTATTCCCTCTTTATTTTATCTTTATCAATATCTAACCTGCTAGGTTTTATTTATTACCTTTTTATCTCTCCCCTCTAGAATTAAGCTACATGAGAGTAGGGGTTTTAGTGTCTTTCATTCAATGCTGCATCCTTAGTCCTAGAACAAAGCCTGGAACATAATAGGAGCTCAATAAATCGTTGTTAAATAATCAAGATGATGAGGAGAAGGAATACCTAAAATAGAGTCTAGAGAGCTCATCAGTGTCCTAATGTGTTATTTGTGATATGGAAGCTTATCCATTTCTTAGATCTCACAGTTTCAGAAGATCCAATGCCTCAATGTTGGGCCATGTTCCCCTTCCATTTCCACTGTGAATACTTACTTAAAAGTACTGGTTGGTCACTAGGTCTTAATTTTAGAGATTTGGATTCAGTAGGTTTGGAATAGGTATGTAAGTCTCCAGTTTAAAAAATGACTCTGAGGGGGAAGGAGAAAGATGGCAGAGGAGTAGGAGACTGAAATATCACCAGTTCCCAGAAGTTCAGCTGGATAGTTATCAAACCATTCTGAACACCAACAAACTCAACAGGAGACTGAAGAGAAGAGGAGCAGCAATTCTAGGAACAGAAAATTGACCACTTTCCAGAAGGTAGGATGTGCAGAGAAGTGAATCCAAAGTGACAGAAAAATAGACCATGGGAGGGGACCATCTCCTGGCACACGGTAGAGCAGTGGAGCATGAAATCAGAACTTTTAGAAGTCTGCTTCACTGAGGGATGTCACTCCAGAGACTATGCAGGAGTGAAGCCCTTGCAAAGACAGTGTGGCCTCATGACCTGTAGGGACACAAAAAGACCAGGGGTGTTTGAGTGTAGCAGAGCTCCCAGGTATAAGAGCAGGGAAGACAGCTGCAGAGACAGAGCCAAAGAGTGGGCTCTCACCTCAGGATTACCTTAAACTGTGATCCAAGGCACAGTCAGGCCACTGGTCTTCAAGCAGGGAATCCACAAGTGGAAGATCTGGAAAGACCCCCTCCTTCCTCCTCTACAAGGAGCAGTGCGGGAGCATGTTGCAGGAATCTGCTGGGTTTGGAGACTCCAAACAGGGCTGTGCACCAGAGATAGAAATGCTTGATCACAGGCTGGGTGAGAATGGAGTGCTTCCAGAGACAAGGGAAAGAGGAGTGATTGACAGCTTTTCTCTGAGGGCACATTGAGGAGGGGGACCCTGAGCTCTCAGCTCCTATGTGTTGGAGATTGGGAGGCCACCATTTTCATTCTGTCCTCCAAAGCATTCAGGGAATAAAAGCTACTGAGAGTAAACCCAAACAGAATACTTGGCCTGGCCCCTGGTAAAGGTGGTGTAATTCTGCCTCAGACATAGACATTTGAGAATCACTGCAACAGGCCCCTCCCCCAAAAGATCAGAAAGATCATCCAGCCAAGGCCAAGTTCACTGATCAATGAGAACTGCAGAACTCTAGAGCAAGGGAAAAGCAACACACAGAAGTCATGGCTTTTTTCCCATGATCCTTTAGTCTTTCACAGTTAAATTTTTCAAATTTTATTTTTTTCTTATTCTACTTTTTAAATTTTTTCCCTTTACTATTTTAATGTTTTTTAACTATTTTATCCTATCAATACCCTTAAAAAATCTTTTTAAATTTTCATGGTTATATTTTAATTATATTATATATTATACATATTATATATTATATATTATATTTAATTTTCATTGTTATATTTTACCCCTTCATTATATTTAACCTTCTTTTTTGTATACATATAGGTTTTTGGTTTTAAAATTTGGGGATACAATTTCTTCTAGTGGATCAATATATACCCTAAATCTAGTGCATGGCTTTGTTCTAGTCTCCAGCCTGATCACATTCATTCCATTTTTTTGTTTTGTTTTTTTCAACCAACTTCTTATATTATCAATTCCTTTTTTAGAATCTTTTAAAATTTTCATCCTTAGGGTCATATTCCATCCCTTCATTGTGTTTACCTTTATTTTTGTATATATATATGTGTGTATATATATATATATATAACTTTTTCTTTCTTTAAAATTTTGGGAGATATCTTCTTCTAACAGACCAAAATACACCCAAAATCAAGTGTGTGGCTTTCTTCTATTCACCAGTCTGATATATATATATTTTTTCTTTTTGTTTCCTTTCTTTCCCCTTTCTTCTACCACTCCCACAGTTTTGGGTCTCTTCTGATTTGGTTAGTGTATGTAGTTCTGGGGTCACTGCTACCCTTTTAGTATTTTGTTATCTCATTCATCTATTCTTATCTGAATAAAATGACAAGGCAGAAAAATTCATCACAGAAAACAAAACAAAACAAAAAGAACAAGAGGCAGTACCAACCAACAGCTAGGGACCTAATCAATATGGACATTGGTAATATGTCAGAACTAGAGTTCAGAATGACAATTATAAAGATGCTAGCTGGGCTCCAAAAAAGCATGGAAGATATTAGAGAATCCTTTTCTGGAGAAATGAAAGAACTAAAACCTAACCAAGTTGAAATAAAAAAGCTATTCATGAGGTACTATAAAACTGGAGGCTCTTACTGCTAGGATAAATGAGGCAGAAGAGAGAATTAGTGATATAGAAGACCAAATGATGGAGAATAAAGAAGCTGAGCAAAAGAGAGACAAACAACTACTGAACCATGACAGGAGAATTCGAGAGATAAGTGATACCATAAGATGAAACAATATTAGAACAATTGGAATCCCAGAAGTAGAAAAAAGAGAGAGGGGGCAAGAAGGTATATTGGAGCATATTATAGTAGAGAATTTCCTTAATTTGGGGAAGGGAACAAGCATCAAAATCCAGGAGGCACAGAGAACCCCTCCACAAAAATCAATAAAAATAGGTCTATATCCTGTCATCTAATAGCAAAACTTACAAGTCTCAGTGATAAAGAGAAAATCCTGAAAGCAACTCGGGACAAGAGGTCTGTAACATACAATGGTAGAAATGGTAGATAGGCAGCAGACCTATCCACAGAGACCTGGCAGGCCCAAAAGGACTGGCATGATATATTTAGAGCACTAAACAAGAAAATGATGCAGCCAAAAATACTATATCCAGCTAGGCTGTCATTGAAAATAGAAGGAGAGATAAAAAGCTTCCAGGACAAACAAAAATTGAAAGAATTTGTGAACACCAAACCAGCCCTACAGAAAATATTTAAAGGAGTCCTCTTAGTAAAGACAGAGCCTAAAAGTAACATAGATCAGAAAGGAGCAGAGACAATATACAGTAACAGTCACCTTACAGCAATACAAAGGCACTAAATTCATATCTTTCAATAGTTACCCCGAATGTGAATGGGGTAAATGTCCCAGTCGAAAGACACACTGTATCAGAATGGATAAAAAAACAAGATCCATCTATAAGTTGTCTGCAAGAAACTCATTTAGACCCAAAGACACCTCCAGATTGTGGAAAACAATTTACCAAGCTAATGGATGTCAAAAGAAAGCTGAGACAGCAATGCTTATAACAGACAAATTAGATTTTAAGGCAAAGACTATAATAAGAGATTAGGAAGGACAATATATCATACTTAAAGTGTCTGTCCAACAAGAAGATCTAACAATTTTAAATATCTATGCCCCTAACATGGGACCAGCCAATTATATAAACCAATTAATAATAAAATCAAAGGAACACATTTAACAACCCCCTTACTGAAATAGACAGATAATCTAAGCAAAAGATCAACAAAGAAATAAAGAAGTAATGTACTGTTGTATCCAATTGGTTAGTATTTTGGTGAGAATTTTTGCAACCGTGTTCATCAAAGATATTGGTCTGTAAAGAAATAATGAAACACTGGACCAGAAGCACATCAATGATATATTTAGAATATACCATCCAAAAGAACAGAATACATATTCTTCTCTAGTGTACATGGAACATTCTCCTGAATAGATCACATCCTGGGTCACAAAGCAGGTCTCAACTGGTAGCAAAAGACTGAGATAATTCCCTGCATTTTTCAGACCACAATGCTCTGAAACTGTAACTCAACCACAAGAGGAAAGTTGGAAAGAACTCAAATACATGGAGGCTAAATACCATCTTAATAAGGTATGAATAGGTCAACCAGGATATCAAAGAAGGATTTTTAAAAAATCATGGAAACAAATGATAATGAAAACACAATGGTCCAAAATCTGTGGGACAGAGCAAAGGCAGTCCTGAGAGGAAAATATATAGCAATACAAGCCTTTCTCAAGAAACAAGAAAGGTCTCAAATATACAACCTAACCCTACACCTAAAGGAGCTCGAGAAAGAACAATAAATAAAGCCTTAAACCAGCAGGAGAAGAGAAATAATAAAGATCAGAGCAGAAATCAATGAAATAGAAACCAAAAGAACAGTAGAACAAATCAATGAAACTAAGATCTGGTTCTTTGAATTAATAAGATTGATAAACCCCTGGCCAGACTTATCAAAAAGAAAAGAGAAAGGACCCAAATAAATAAAATCATGAATGAAAGAGGAGAGATCACAACCAACATCAAATAAATAAGAACAATTAAAAGAACATATTATGAGCAACTATACACCAGCAAATTTGACAATCTGAAAGAAATTGATGTATTCCTAGAGACATATAAACTATCATAACTGAACCAGGAAGAAATAGAAAACCTGAACAGACCCATAACCAGTAAGGCAATTGAAACAGTCATCAAAAACCTTCCAACAAACAGGAGCTCAGGGCCAGTCAGCTTCTCAGGGGAATTCTACCAAACATTTAAAGATGAATTAATACCTGTTCTCCTGAAACTGTTCCAAAAAATAGAAATGGAAGGAAAACTTCCAAACTCATTTTGTGAGGCCAGCATTACCCTAAAATGAGACAAAGACCCCATCAAAAAGGAGAATTACGGATCAATATCTTTGATGAACACAGATGCAAAAATTCTCACCAAAATACTAGCCAATAGGATACAACAGTACATTAAAAGTACTGTTCACCACAACCAAGTGGGATTTATTCGTGAGCTGCAAGGTTGGGTCAACATCTGGAAATCAAACAATGTGACACATTACATTAACAAAAGAAAGAAAAAGAACCATATGATACTCTCAAAAGATGCTGATAAAGCATTTGACAAAGTACAGCATCCTTTCTTGATCAAAACTCTGCAAAGTGTAGGCATAGAGGGTATATACCTCAATATCATCAAAGCCATCTATGAAAAACCCATAGCAAATACCATTCTCAATGGGGAAAAACTGAGAGCTTTTCCCCTAAGCTCAGGAACATGGCAGGGATGTCTACTATCACCACTGCTATTCAACATAGTACTAGTAATCCTAGCCTCAGCAATCAGACAACAAAAATAAATAAAAGCCATCAAATTGGCAAAGAAGAAGTCAAACTCTCATCTTTGCAGATGATACGATACCTTATGTGGAAAACCCAAAAGACTCCACTCCAAAATTGCTAGAACTCATATAGGAATTCAGTAGTGTTAGGATATAAAATCAATGCACAGAAATCGGTTGCATTTCTATACACCAACAGCAAAACAGAAGAAAGAGAAATTAAGGAGTCTATCCCATTTACAATTGCACCCCAAAACATAAGATAACTAAAAACAAACCTAACCAAAGAAGCAAAGAATCTGTACTCAGAAAACTCTAAAGTATTCATGAAAGAAATTGAGGAAGACACAAAGGAATGGGAAAATGTTCCATGCTCATGGATTGGAAGAACGAATATTGTCAAAATGTCTATGCTACCTAAAGCAGTCTACATATTTAATGCAATCCCTATCAAAATATCATCAATTTTTTCCAAAGAAATAGAAAAAATAATCCTAAAATTTATATGGGACCAGAACAGACCCCGAATAGCCAGAGGAATGTTGAAAAGAAAACCAAAGTTGGTGGCAGCATCACAATTCCAGACTTCAAACTCTATTACAAAGCAAGACAGTATGATACCATCACAAAAACAGACACATAGATCAATGGAACAAAATAGAGGGCCCAGAAATGGACCCTCAACTCTATGGTCAACTAATCTTCAACAAGGCAGCAAAGAATGTCCAATGGGAAAAAAAAAAAAAAAGGACAGTCTCTTCAACAAATGCTGTTAGGGGAATTGGACAGCCACATGCAGAAGAATGAAACTGGATCATTTCCTTATACCACACTCAAAAATAGACTCAAAATGGATGAAAGACTTCAATGTGACACAGGAATCCATCAAAATTCTTGAGAAGAACACAGGCAGCAACCTCTTTGATCTCAGTCACAATAACTTCTTCCTAGAAACATCACCAAAGGCAAGGGAAGTAGGGGCAAAAATGAGCTACTGGGACTTTATCAAGATCAAAAGCTTTTGCACAGCAAAGGAAACAGTCAACAAAACCAATAGACAACTGACAGAATGGGAGAAGATATTAACAACTGACATCAGATAAAGGGCTAGTATCCAAAATCTAGAAAGAACTTATCCAACTCAATACCCAAAGAACAAACAATCCAATCAAGAAATGGGCAGAAGATATGAACAGACATTTCTGCAAAGAAGACACCCACATGGTCAACAGACATATGAAAAAGTGCTCCACATCACTGGGCATCAGGGAAATACAAATCAAAACCACAATGAGATACCACCTCACACCAGTCAGAATGGCTAAAATTAACAAGTCAGGAAACGACAGATGCTGGTGTGGATGCAGAGAAAGGGGCCTCCCACTACTGGGTATTTACCCTACAGATACAAATGTAGTCATACATTGGGGCACGTACACCCAAATGTTTATAGCAGCAATGTCCACAATAGCCAAACTATGTAAAGAACCTAGATGTCCATTAATAGATGAATGGATAAAGAAGGTGTGATGTATATATATATACATATATATATATAATTGTGTGTGTATATATATATACACACACAATGGAATACTATGTAGCCATCAAAAGAAACAAAATCTTGCCATTTGCAATGATGTGGATGGAACTAGAGGGCATTATGCTAAGTGAAATAAGTCAATCAGAGAAAGACAATTATCATATGATCTCTCTGATATGAGGAATTTGAGAGGCAGAACTGGCAGTCGTTGGGGGTAGGCAGCCAAAAAAATGAAACAAAATGGGATAGGGAGGGAGAAAAACCATAAGAAACTCTTAATTTCATGACACAAACTGAGGGTTGTTGGGAGGTTGAGGGGTAAGGATAGGGTGGTTGGGTTATGGACATTGGAGAGGGCATGTGCTATGGTGAGTGCTACAAAATTTGTAAGCCTGATGATTCACAGACCTGTAGTCCTGGGACAAATAATACATTATATGATAACTAAAAAAAAAAAAAAAGAAAAGAAAAAATTACACTGATGCTGGTGGTCCTTTGACCATACCTTGGGAAATATTAACTAGGTTGAGTCCCAAATAATATAAGCCATATCTAGATCACAGATGTATTTGATTTGGTCCAGAACTTATTGGCTTGTGAAGTGTTTAAGAAAAAGTACATTACTTAACAAAACTTAAACATTAAAATATTGTTTACATCATCCTCACTTCTATTTTAATTTGGTTTAACCTCACTTTCTATTTTAATTTGATGACATGGCAACACTGGATCTATATTGCTAAGTGGCAATAATTGGCTAACGCTGGGTGGGAGCTGCATATTTCTTTTAAAAAGGACATGTGAACTCCACGTTACCACATACGCCACCCCTACTTAATATACCTTAAACACTCCTTTTGTCTAAGTTATTCACAAATTCTTAGAAGGCATTTGAGTCTGAGACCCCTCACCTAACTAAACCAAGCCCAGGATGGGAGTATTCTCAGGTTGGAACAATTCTATATATATATATCCTGAAACTCAAAAAGGCTGCTGGTCAGTGCCTGAAACCAGGAATCCCAGAACAAGAAAGACAAAGACTATTTCTATGAGGGGCATGAAGAAAATTGCCTTTTTAAAATTTTGCTCATGATTCCATTCTAGAGGAAAAATAAACTACTGTGCAGTTTCTATATTAAACATTTAATAAATTAACCAGAGTCTTATTGGTAAAAAGCAATTAGTTTTACATAAATGTGTAGAAGATGTACATAAAGATGTACATTGGTTCCTCCCCCCTTTTTACCCATAAAAAAATGAATGATCTGTTCTTGGTTCCTCAGAAGGACCTGCTCAGCTAACCAGAACAATGGCAGGTACACTTTGAGAGTAATACTCCAGAAGGAATATTCTGATTGAATCCCAGCACCTGCTTTGAAGTACCAGAGTTCTCTCCCAGGACACTCTTATGGTCAGGTTGTCAGGACAGTTTTGATTGTGACCTGGACTGTGTCACTCAAATATCCAACACAGTCCTAAATAAACTTGTACCAAATGTCTAAGAGTGGATTAAAATATACAGGCAACCATCCTTTGGAGAACTCAACATAAACATACATAAACCCCAGTCTGGGAGCCCAAGCCTCCAAGGGAGTAGCAGTCCTATGGAAATAGGAGCCACACCTATGACACTGAAGGGCCATTATTGGTAGAACTGATGACTTAATAAGGCTGACAGGCACTTTGGTGAGATGTGACTTTAAGGCTGACAGTAAACAAAGGTAATGGGCTCTGAAGGGACACA